>APFE031226258.1:217067-229503 GCA_000404065.3 Pinus taeda | reverse complement strand
TCCTCTAGCAGAAGACTTCAACTTCTTGCCAGTTTCAGAAGAATTCTAGGAACAAAATTGGGGACACTTCCTCTAGCAGAAGACTTCAACTTCTTGCCAGTTTCAGAAGAATTCTAGGAACAAAATTGGGGACACTTCCTCTAGCAGAAGACTTCAACTTCTTGCCAGTTTCAGAAGAATTCTAGGAACAAAATTGGGGACACTTCCTCTAGCATAAGACTCCAACTTATTGTAGTTTTGGAAGAGTTATAGGAATTTCATTAAGCATTCTAGAGTTGTTGGTCATCCTTAAACCATCATAGGTGAGACCTCCCTTTATTGGTTGAAGGTTTCCCTCTTCAAAATAATAGGAGAACTTCCCCTAGCAGAAGACTTTAGCTTCTTGCCAGTTTTGGAATAGTTCTGGGAATTGCACGAAGTGTTCCAGTGTTGGCAGTCATCCTTAAACCACCACCCTTTATACCAAGATTTCAGAGAGCACATTCAGCCCAGTGCTGCCATGCATTTTTTCACATTTTGTATTACAGCTCTCTTCTTGGACTCATACATAACCCTTCGGATTAAGGGGGGGAATGTTGGACACCTAATCCTCAATGGGTTAGTGTGGAAGACGAATGGACAAAAGGAGTCCAAGAAGCCTTAGGATGTGAAACCCAATGGTCACAATATGTACTATAAATGTATATCTCTTGTTAATAAAAATTGATTCTCATGTTTTATCTTTCATATTCTATTGTTGCCCATGTGTGTTTAACAAAATTTTCACACTAGACTGACACTCAATAATAAGCCTGAACCAGAACATTGAATCAAAAAATATGAATCATTGAAGCATTGTAAACCAACTGAATCATTGAAGCATTGTAAATGAACTGAGTCACTAAAACATCAATCCATTAAATACTAAAGCAAACTAATCAATGAACTGAATCTCAGCCAATGCAACTAGATTAAATCAATGCAATACCAAATAATTTTTTCATACATCAATCATTCAACCATTCACTAATTAATCACATTTTTAGATACAAGATAGTCATCACAGAAATAGTGTGCAGTCACTGTAAACCCTGAGCAATTTAACTTCAAAATATATACACTATTGTTATGAAGAAAACCTACACATGTACATATTTCCTGTGCATAACACCTACTTATAGATCTCAACTCACAAAATACTAAAAATATGAGTCTCTAAGAATTGAACCAACTGAGTCACTAGAGCAGATCAATGACTGAACCAGATCAAACCAACAATGTCAATATTATCATGCCATATCAAGCCAAGTCACCATTCAATAACTAATCATCAACACATTCAAATATCAACTATTCTAATCAAGACATCATTAACGAAGATCAACAAATAAACTAGACTTCATCAAATGTCATCAACAAGCAGCAATTCAAACCCTGATCAAGATCAACTTAGAATGTATATGTAACTGTTTTTAACTAGATTTTAGTATATAGGGGCTTATCATGCATGAAAACCTATGTATATATTTCAACATACTTAATACCAAAACCCAAATCAGGCAGAATTCTAAAATAAATTACTTCAGAATATATGTGCGACTATTGAGAGGTGCATTTGCGTATGTACATGATGATATAGAGAAAAAACTATGTATAGATTATTAAAAATATTGAAACAAAACCTCATTATAAATCACATGTAAAACCTAGATCTCTATGCACATACTGTCGAAGGTCACATATCACTACAAACACATTTAGATCATACTATCACCATAGCTACAGATCTAACATTGTAAGATACATAAACATAAACAAATCAAGCAGATGTATCCATTAGTCTCTAATGCACTATCATATCTATCAGATTTGAGTCATCTCCTTGCTCACTGGTGCACACCTATTTTTAGATCAAATCAGACATGAATAGTTTTTCCAATTGCACACTTAGCACCTTGATCTCCATCTTCTTATATAGCTTTTTCCTTAGCCAATACCTCAGGCAAATCCTTTGGTAATGTCATTAGTATTCATTTATGGGATCAAATAGGTGTTGTTGCAATAATTACTATGGGAAGTTACCATGGAAAATGGATCATGGTATCCATTTTTCCATGGTTCAGATTATGTACACAACCTTCATTTACATGACTTGTGTATGTACATGACTCTTCTTCATAGAAACTATGTATACTTCTCAAAGTTCACATTTGTCATTCATCTATAACTGAACTTCCATTTCCTTTCCATATCTTATGTAATTCCTATAGCGTAATACCTGAGTTAGGAATAATAATAAGAGGGGGGGGGGGGGGGGGTTGAATTAGTATTTAAAATCAATACTTTCATTTCCCATAATCATATTATATATCTACTTCAACGAAGGGAACTGGTGTGCATGCAATTGTTCTTAAGGACCCGGTGTATCCACTGAACTTATGATTCGATTAATTCATCAGATGTTGATCTTTAATCACTGCATCAGTACTTTATTAAACATTAAATAGTAACCATGTGCAGTAATAACATAATAAACCGTCACACATAAGTAACACGCATGAACACCAAGATTTAATGTGGAAACCCAATGCGTGAGAAAAACCACCTACTGCTATTATATTTGTCTTATTTGAATATAAAGAATAATCTGTTTACAATATTGTACTGGTGCAAACTCATGCCAGTATGTAGACACCCACTTGCAGAAGGCTACAACCTTCTCTCATTCTACAACTTCTACTTGAAGGGAGCGACAACCCCCTAGCTCTTGTACTAGATGATACGTTTACTAGTACTTAGGCACCAACCTACAGAAGGCTACAACCTTCACTCATTCTCTAGATGCTACTAGAAGGGAGCTGCAACCCCCTGATCTTATCACCAGCTACTACTCGCAGGAAGATTTGACTTTCTCACTGAAAGCTCCAACCCTCAGTATCCTCCAGGGACCACGTTTCATAAATTTTCATAATGGATACTCCTTGTACCCAACAACACAATATGTAGGCCACGTTTCATCAAATTTTCACACTGGACCCATCAGTAACATTGAATATCAAAATTAATCACCACTTCAATACATGCAACAAATACATCTTTATCAACCAATCAATAAAATCCAATCATCAATATGTGATATAACTAAATCAATTATTCATTCAAACTTAGTCAAATTCAACCAATCAACAGGAACAGATAGATCACTGTAACCAGTACACAGATTTGAACTCAAAACGCTGTATCAACAACCAGAACCAACTGTAACCTCAAAATTCATGTGTCAGAATGTATACGCTCCTCCAATGAAGCCAACCTACATGTATATGCTACTTCATTTAACCCAACCTATGTATACGTCTAAAGATACTGAATCATAAAACCTCTGAACCACAAACTGTACCAATCAATTACATTCTAAAGATCTATTGTTAATTTATAGATACTAAATAGATAGCAGTAAGGATCACCCTTCTTACTCAATCAATCAATCAAACAGAATCAATCTCCTTATACAATAAATTTTAGTTTCAGATCTAATGAAGAAATCGTTGACAAATAATAGTAAAATGGTAGCACTGATTAGATAGATCAATCATTTCTAAACAACAGGATTTTCATTTGCATATGTTACTTGGAAGAGTCAAACCTGCATGTATACGATCCTTGACCAAGGTGAACTAGCATATAGATCTGCAAATATTCACTTACAGCTTCGCTTCTATTCCAGACTTGAGACATACCTAGATAATGACATATAAAGGATAAAACATTTGTTAGCGTTCAGATCTAGCCTATCCATCATCAGATCACATAATGATAAGTCATTATGATCTTGATCCATTATTAGATCTCATCCATCATCAAACATTCAAGTGCATACTTAGTTCAAATCTAGCAAAGAATAAAAAACCCATAACATGCATAATTTCTTTTGATCTAACACTTCATAAGATATTCATTACATGTGCCCTTAGACCTTTGAGCTTATCCTCCTTTTATAGTTTTAGCCTTTCTTAATACCTCGGACCAAAGAAACACTTAGAACCTATGGTATTCTTATATAGGATCAAATAATCATTACTCTTCTCAATATTGTGGACCAATACCATGGTATTGACCCTTGGTATTCTTTAGTATTATATTTCCTTGATTTTCCAACCCATATATGCTTTTCCTATTGTGAAAGTGTGTGCATGCATATACGCTCCTTTTGTTATGTTAACCCACATGTATATGCTCTTTTTGTACAATGAACCCACGTATACAACTTAACATACCTAAAAATGTCCTTTGCTTCAACTTCTTTATTCTAATCTATAGTCCTTTGTTCCTTCATCCTATTCTTTTGCACCATTACTTTGTTCCCTATGAATAGACATGTTATAATATGATTTTCCATTGTACATTACTTTTGAATTGTTCTGAACTGCCCTGCATTTTGTCACATCTATAAACACAACTGTCATGCATTTTTTAACATTTGATATCTCTCCTATAGATTCACTTGGTTACGTAGATTCATCTAGTTACCATATACAAGTGAGTTGTTCTACTACAATTGGGTTGCCATCAAGTATAGCACATGAATCATAATGCCAATAATCTCCCTCTTTGGACTCGATGGAAACCATATTGTTGTTGATTACTTCAAGCCATAGGACCTATTAAATATCAAACAACACTAAAATGCTCTCCCCCTTTGACATCAAGGGCAAAGAGCAGTCCAAGACATTCTCCCCTTTCAAGATCAGGGGAAAAGGATTGACCAAGATATTCTCCTCTTAAGGGCAAAGGTCTGACCAAAATGAAGACTTCCATATATGAACTGTTGAATATGAACACTGCTCATGCTCCCCCTACGCATATGTTGAATTCTCTGATCAACCTCCACCTTAGTACTTGTTGAGATGCACTATACTTTCCATGCTCCCCCTCAACACATGCAGAGTTGGCAGAAATGTTTTCCAAAAGAATAAAATGACTCTATAAATCAACTATGTGAGTATGACCTTCCTATTACCAATTACTTATACATACATCAATCTCCCAACCAAATAGGGATATACCAACTTTGACTCATCTACCCAACCAAGTGGGGATATACCAATTGTTTTTACATGGCTGAAATATAGCAATTATTACATCATCCTTTATATGACCTTTACATCGAATGATATACACGACATTTATAACAAAGACCAAAGATATAAACAAGACCATGATAGTCATCAACAACTATCATACACCATATATGATCTGCACCATAAGCATCTATCAGCGACATCTAGACCGGCAACCTGTATATATCCATCATCAGTTCCTAAGATATGACAATGTAAATATCAACAACCTTTGATAGACTATGTCACGTATAGACATCAATTCATCCTCTTGATCTCATCAAGATCAAATTGCTCTGTTTCCTTAGTAGAAATAGAATTATCATAACCTTCCTTGAATCAAATAAGCATATGTCATATCTTCAAGTAGTAACACAAAATCATTCACATCATATCATATGCATGTGAAAACACCATAGTCATCATCTATGATCATAACATCATCATCAAGAACTACATGAACTTTGCACAAGAACCCTCAATATATCAACCATGTATCATCACTAGGGAACATCCCACATCTGATAAGAATCAACCATGATAATCAACATATGTGAGTATCAAACCTATCATCATAAAGTAAGAATTCATCATCATTATGTGACTAAGTAAGCCATGTCTCTGAATATCCATGTCTTCAAATAGCTATGTCTTCATGAGACCTACAATAACACCATTCTCTTAGCCAACCAACAATATTTATCAATATGAAACTTAAGTAATCATCCATGTATCCAACATAATGTGTATCCATCAAAGAGATAGCAATATGTATCTAGAAAACCATGAGCTCATAGTCATCTTTCAAGCTTTCTTGATACCATCAAGAACAAAAATCCTCAGCCATGTGAGAGCCAAGAACTACATGAATCCTCATCCATAACTGCACCATATGAAGTTTATGCATTTTTGAAGGCATGATGACAACAACATAAAAGAAATGACACTTATCAAATAATGAAACTATGTACTCAAGATTTGTTCTTCTCTTTGTCCTTATGAAGATCACCATGTAAACAACATACCATATGTATTGTATGCATCATCAAAAATTCATCCACAATCATCCATAAATCTGATTTCAATAACAACTATGTGGCTCAAGAAATATAAGTATCATCTGAGATTTCGTCATAGGAAACTCATGAATGTAGCATAGCATGATGTATCATTTAAACACTTCATCAACATAAGCATCCTCACCATTGATAAGAATCATTATGTACCAAATAATTCTAAACATAATGCCAATAATGCATTATTAGAATCATAGCATATTCTCCCCCTGAACTTGTGCCAACTTTTCATTTTCATATCTGATCATTGCAAATATCAGTAATATCATCAAGTCATCATCATCAATCCGATATACATCAAGTCATAAACCATTTATGAGGATCAAAAGAACTTCCAAATAACATCCATAGATTGTAATCATAAATAATCAAGACAAAAAATACAATTGATAATTGACTAAACCATATCAGACCCCTTTTCTAAGTCTATCCCACATCTTCTTCATTAATCCAACATATATGTGACTGTGCAACTCCTAACCTACGCATATATGTGACTTTTATTCATGATAACTACGTATGAGAATTAGAACACTAAAATTTCATACTTTTAGCTCCTCTTGAGTTTGTTTTGTCTGTATACTAAGCTATGCCACATCTTTCTAACTGTGATTCCTTCTTCTTTCATACCTTGGAGTGTGATGATGTTTGCTCCTTTTGGTATGTTGGTTGAAATTTGCTCCTGCATTCTTTTTCTATATGCCCAAACTTGTCACAAGCATAAAATCTTATATGCTTCATATTCGTTCTAAAGCAATCGATGGCTTTGTGACAAAATATATTGCAAGAAAAACAATATCCCTTAAAGTACCTAGAAGCTGACGATCTTTATGTTTAACAGTTATTAGCTTGAACTGTTCTACTTTTGTATCTGGCTGCAACATGTCCAAAATTATGACATCTAAAACATTCAACATTATTCATCATAGGAAATAACTGATTATCACTTCCACAATTAGGAGTAAATGATTTTCTTTGAAATGCTTTTTTCCTTGATTGTTGATGGGGTTGACCTCTTACGTCCTTGTTGAGCATTTCAGATTTTGCATTAGAGTTCCTTGCCTCATCTTGTGATTTAGGTTCACCTCCAACAGTTTCATGAAAATAAAGACCAGATTTGATGATAGGAGACCTTTGACTACTAAGAATATTATCCAAAATCTTAGTACTATCTTGAAATTTCAAAATTTTATCCTTTTCTTCTAATTTACCTTTTAGGATATTTACCTCAACCTGATATTTCTCTTCCTTTTCCAGATACTACTTCTTCATGATTTCTTCAGGTTTTCTTCCTTCTTCCACTTGTTGTTTTAATTTGAGAATCTCATTTTCTTGTTCTTCATCTGCTAGAGGTAGTTCTTCATTCTGCTTATTTTAATTTTCAAGATCTTCTTTTAGAGAGACTATCTCATCTTCAAGACTTTTATAGTAACTGGATATTTCTATAAGTTTCTTGATTGTTGTATCCCTATCATTTAATTCATTTATCAATGATTTTACTTCATCCTACAACCTTTTACATTGATCTTCTTTTTCCTTGTATTGTTTCCTTCCTCAATCTGAGCTTTTAATTTGGTAACTTCTTCTTTGTAGGAATATTCCCTTTTATCAATTAGATATTTTTTATCTCTAATTGTGTCTGTGAGATTTTTAAATTCTACCTCTATTTGATTTCTTTCTCTTTCACCCATAAGGGAAAATTCAGTTGTTTCACTGTCACATCCATTATCTTCAAATGAACAGAGAAATGTATCACAAGAGGACAAAATATTCGTACCCAATAATTATTTTGCTTTTTCATCTTCATTCTGAGGTGATTCTGAATCTAAAGAGTTGTTTCCAAATAATGGCCACTCATCTCTCCCACTATCACAGTTCCTTTGAGATGTCTTCTTCTTTTAAGGTGCTTTCTTCTTTGTTCTTATTTCTCGTTGTTACTATGGATCTCCTTCAAGTGATGAAGCTTCTGCCAAAGGACCTACTATGATACCCATTGTTAGGAATAATATTGAGAGGGGGGGTGAACCAGTATTTACAAATCAATAACTTTTTCATTTCCATAATCAGATTTAAATGTGCTACTTCAGTGAAGGGAACTTGCATGTGCACACAACTATTCTTAAGTCAACCCGCATATATCCACTGAACTTATGATTCAGTTAATTCATCATATGTTGATATTTAATCAATGAATCAATACTTTATTAAACATTAAACAACAACCATGTGTAGTAATAATAGAGTAAACCATTACACATAAGCAACACACATGAACACCAAGGTTTAAGGTGAAAACCCAATGCGGGAGAAAACCACCTTTTTTGTTGTCTCTGTCTTCTTTTAATATAAAGAATAATCTGTTTACAATCTTGTACTGGTGCAGACTCATACTAGCATGCTGGCACCCACCTGCAAAAGGATACAACCATCTCTCATTCTCCATCTTCTACTAGAATGGAGGTACAACCCCCTAGCTCTTGTACTAGCTGATATGTTTACTAGTACATAGGCACCAACCTATAGAAGGCTACAACCTTCACTCATTCTCTAACTGCTACTAGAAGGGAGTCCAACCCCCTGATCTAATCACCAGCTACCACTAGCACGAAGCTTTGAATTCCTCACTGAAATATCTAACCCTCAGTATTCTCCAGGGAACATGTTTCATAAATTTTCATACTTGATACTCCTCGTACACAACAACACAATATGTAGGCCACTTTTCATCAAATTTTCACACTGGACCGATCAGTAACAATGAAACTCAAAATCAAAAAACAGTGAAATACATCCAACAAATACATCTATATCACCAAATCACTAAAATCTAATCATCAATCTATGATATAACTAAATCAATTATTCATTCAAACTTAGTCAAATTCAACCAATCAACTAGAACATGCATATCATTGTAACCAGTACACATATCTGAACTCAAAACATTGTATCAACAACCAGAACCAATTGTAACCTCAAAATTGATGTGTCTAAATGTATATGCTCCTTCAATAAAGACAACCTGCATGTATACGCTACTTCCTTTAGCCAAACCTGTGTATACCTCTAAAGATACTAAATCATAAAACCTTTGAACCACAAACTGTACCAATTAGTGACATTGTGAATATCTACTATTAATTTATATAGTTCTAAACATATAGAAGCAAGGATCACCCTTGTTACTCAATCAATCAATCAACCAGACTCAATCCCCTTATGCAATCAATTCTACTTTAAGATCTAATGAAGACATCATTGACAGACAATAGTAAAATAGTAGAATGATCAGATAGATCAGTCTTTTATGAAGAGTCGAACATGCGTGTATATGTGCCTTTACCAAGGGGAACCAACATATAGATTTGAAAATATTCACTTACAACTTCGCTGCTATTCCGAACTTTAGACATGCCCAGATCATGACCTATAAAGGATAAAACATTCGTTAGCATTCAGATCTAGCATATCCATTATGATATCACATAATGATAAGTCATTATGATCCTGATCCATTATTAGATCTCATCCATCATCAAACACTTAGGTGCATACTTAGTTTAGATTTAGCAAAGCATCAGAAACCCATAACATGCATAATTTATTTTTATCTAACACTTCATAAGATATTCATTACATGTGCCCTTAGCCCTATGATATTCTCCTCCTTATATAGTTTATCCTTTCTCAATACCTCGGACCAAAACAACACTTAGAACCCGTGGTATTCTTAGGCGGGATCAAATAACTGTTACTCCGCTCAATATTGTGGGCTAATACCATGGTATTGACCCTTGGTGTTCTTTAGTCTTGTATTTCCTTAATTTTCCAACCCATATGCACTTTTCCTCTTGTGAAAGTGTGTGCATATGCATACACTCCTTTTTTTATGTGAACCCACGTGTATATGCTCTTTTTGTACAGTGAGCCTAGGTATACAACTTAACGTACCTGAAAATGTCATTTTTCTTCAACTTCTTGATTCTGAGCTATAGTCCTTTGTTCCTTCATCCTATTCTTTTGTACCATTACTCTGCTCCCTCTGAATAGACCTGTTATAATGTGACTTGCCATTGTACATTACTTCTGAACTGATTCCTCTAAACCAACCTACATTTTGTCACATCTATAAACACAACTACCATGCAGTCTATCACATCTGATATCTCTCTTGTAAATTCATATAGTTACGTAGATTCATCTAGTTACCATATACAAGTGAGTTGTTTTGCTACAAGTGGGTTTCCATCAAGTACAACACATGCATCATAATGCCAACAACTTGTACCGTTAGTTATGTCATCATATTATAACCAAGTTGAAATTAAGGATGTATTTCTCAAGCAGGTTGCCATCAAGGACAACACATTAGCCATAATTCCAATAATTAATTCAAATTGTAGACTATTTATTTAATTATTTTATACACTTTTGAATTATTATATATTTAATTTGATCATTAAATAATTCTACTTCATATTTCATGCAACATTCCAAGTTTTACTTCAACTTGCATTATGTACAAGTTGTGTATAGATTTTGTTAAAGCTTACATTGTTATTTTTCATACCTAATGCAAGGTTACATTCTAAGGTTAGATATTATATAAATATGTAGAATTTATGGATGGTATTTCACTCCTCTAAATCTCAATCAACTCTTTGATATATTAGTCTTTAGCTGTGAGAAGGATTGGAAGACTTTTAAATGCCTTGGTATTCCAATATCTCTGAAAAGGACCACTACTAAAGACTAGCATAGCATAGTTTCAAAAATTCAAAAGAAAATGGTTTCCTAACATGCTAGTCAGATAAATTTGGCTAGTAGTGTGGTCTTGATAAAATCCATCATGTCTTCCTTGTATATATTATAGGACTTGATCCTCTTTGCCCCTAAAGGAATATTGGATCCGATTAGTAGGTGTATAAGATTTTTTTTGTGGAAAGGTCGAAAAAGAAATGAAAAAAAAACAACTTAGTTAATAGGAGCACAGTCAAAATCTCAAAAGAGGAATGGAGCCTAGGTTTAAAGGACCTTGTTTTCATGTAATTAGATTGAGGGGAAAACCTAGTTTGGAGACTATTAACAAGACCCTCTAAATGATGGTCCCAAGTTATACAAAAGAAATACCTTCCTTTCCTTAGAGAGATCATTCAAAAATACATCAAGACCACAAGATGGATTCCATAAGTGATAAAATCCTCTTCACCAATTCTTCCAACAAGATCACAAGTGCAAGGTTAATCATCTCACTATACCACATAATAGATTAGATCTTGAACCAATATATGCCACAAATATCAAAGAAATAGATCACATCTCAAACCAATATATATGCCACAGATCTCAGTGAAAAATATCAGATATCGAACCAATATATATGCCATAGTGTTATAAAACCAGCTCACAAGAAGATAGAAAAGATAGTTGAACACCTTAAAATTCAGCCTCTTCGATGGGGCAACCTCCTTTACATTACACAAATGAAAAATTCTTGGATGATTCAAATGACAAAACCTCCTTTCTATATATAGGAGTCTAAGGAGTCACAATATAACCCAGCTGACCTAACAATAATAATATAAAGGCACGAAAATAACAATAGAGGGATTCTATGGGGCATAGTAATAACAATATGGAAACAATAGGGGCACAACAATAGTAATAAGGGATATTACTACAATAGCAATGGGGTAATCACTAGTATTATAAGGACCTAACATGCCCCTCTCCTTCAAAAAAGTGTTGTCCTCAACGCTTGAGTAGCTCTGGATGCTTCTGTATAAAATTCTCATCCTCCCATGTGGAATATTCAATAGATAAGTTCTTCCGCTTGATGAGATACTTCGAAATTGATCGATTTCGTAGCTATGGAGTTCTTGTTTCTGTGACTGCTTCCAGTTCCAATATAATTTTTCCTTCCTCATCAAGTTCTGGTAATATTGTTTGAACTGGGAGCTTGTCACCTATAACCACCTTTAAACATGAAACATGGAAAACTAGATGCACTCGAGAAGCTGCAGGAAGCTCCAATTTATATGTGATAGTACCAATCTTTTGCAACACCTTGTATGGACCATAATACTTTGGTGATAATTTATTATCCTTCTTAACTTGCTTGAGGAACATTTGTTTATATGGTTGTAGCCATAGGAATACCCAATCACCTACATCAAAACTTCTTTCACTACGATGTTCATCTACTTGTTGTTTCATTATATTATGCACCAACACGAGGTTATCCTTTAAGAGTTGGAGGAC
>APFE031226258.1:202984-213028 GCA_000404065.3 Pinus taeda | reverse complement strand
CATTAGTTACCGATAATAATGCTCTACTATGCCCTTTGAATTCCTTCAAAATAATTTTTCAAACCAAGCTTAAGCAAAGATTTAAAAAACTCTACACACCTTTTTTCACTATCTAGGAGCTCGATATTGCCTCTAATGTATCTTTGTAATTTCGAATCATCTAGTTTTTAAATTGAGACCCGCAGTGGCCCTCTATGTCCTCTTTCCAATGCCACCAACCTGATCCAAATTGGATTTTCCAAGGAAGAGTTATGTCAATTCTCCCACAGTGACCTAATTATAGATTAGTTCAGTAGAACGAACTTGTACGACATGCCACATGTCCCTGTTTCAATCTTTGGCTCTAAAAAAATATACAAGCAACTACGGTCTGTGATCTTTCTGTACCTTCTTACGAAACTTCAATCCAATGCTTAGAGAGAAATTTATGACAATTTTCCCCAGTTCACCTGTTTGGAATGTAATTCAGGAGTCTGCAAAAAGACCACCTTCCTCAAATCATATCTCTACAAATATAGTGCGAAAGGTTCTGGAATTTGGACCCAAGGTTTAGTGTGATTTCATCTCAAATGGGTTTTTTTTTCGCTTCTGAAATGTCACATAAAAAAGTTAATTCCATGATGACCTATTTGGAGTAGTGAAACCCTAGAATCCAAAGCTCTAATACCAAATGTTATGAAACTAGCTCACAAAAAGATAGAAAATATAGTTGAACGCTTTAGAATTCAGCCTCTTTAAGGGGGAAAACTCCTTTACATTACACAAATGAACAATTCTTGGATGATTCAAATGACAAAACCTCCTTTCTATATATATGAGTCTAAGGAGTCACAACATAACCGAGCCGACCTAATAATAATAATATAAAGGAACAAAAATAACAATAGAGGGATTCTATGGGGCACAATAATAACAATATGGGAACAATAGGGGCACAAAAATATTAATAAGGGATATTACTACAATAGTAAAGGGGTAATCACTAGTATTATAGGGACCTAACACATAGATCTTAGAGAAATAGATGAGATGTCAAACCAATATATATGTCATAGATCTTAGACTTCAGATCATAAGTATTATGTGTAGATCTCAAACCAATGACTTCATATCATAAGTATACTCAACATATCTCTATTCATTGATTTTAGATCATAAATTTAATGAGAATATCTTACAAATATTGAACCACTTAACATAAAAGAGAAGATAAGTAATTTATGTGTTTGAACTGCATCACAAGGAGAGAAAATTAACCTCTCTATATAGCCATCATGTGATCTGAATGAGAGAATTTATAGCAAGCTTTTACAAGAAATGAGGAAGAAAATAACATGTTTAATAGGAAGCTAAAAAGGGCCCGATAAAAAGAAGGCCATAACAGGGACAAAAATATGATGCTAAACAGGAAGCTAAAACATAAGTTAAAAGGGAGCTAAAGTGGATGCTAAAAATAATGCCATAATTATGAGCAAAATAGGACATTGCATAGGAAGCTATGCATGAAGCTACATCATGAGCTAAAGAAGAGGATAAATTGGGAATTTATGTTGACGCTAGCATTGGCGATATTTAACATCAAATTTAATGTTGGCTGGTTGTGATGAGTGAAAAAAAATTCCAAAAATAGTGTCATCATTGTTTTTTCAAAAAGGTGGAGAAAAATACACCAAAATAGCTAGTGGAAGAAAAAAGGGAGCTAAAGAGGAAGCTAATAATAGGGATTTGTTATAGTGATTAGTCACTTAATTAAATTAAAATAAAAAAGTAAAAGTACCTAATTAGAGAAAAGGACCAGAAGGGGAAAAGTGACTTAAATAAAATAAATTAAGAGTCACTTAAATAAAGTAAAGGGGTGAATATTATATAATGGAAATAAAATAATAAAACAATTTTCTTCTAAAAGGTTGGAGAGAGATGCATTAGATCTTTAAAATGAAGGGAAGCAAATCATTTGGATATCTTGGAGTTGAGTAATTTTCTTATTCGACAGGTTTGGGAACATGTTTCTTAGATTTTAGCAAGTCCCAGGATGAAAACTTTGGGTTTCCTATTGTGATTTGGATGAAAACACAACTCACGATTGAGGATATTTCACCCAAAAATATCGTGGAGCTTCAGCAATACTATTGGAGATCAAATTTGTAGAAAATCTAAATATTGGAGTGAGGATCATTCAAATTCTCAATTTGGGATCAGTTTCGATTAAAGTTTACTATGGCAAGCTAGCATCAATATTATAGTAGCTATTTGGATGTCCCTAGCTCAGCTAGGTCCATGTAATCTTATATCTATATAATAAAATAAAGATGATATTTTTATTATTCTTGTGTGCTTTTTTCAATTGCAAAATTTAATTGAAAATGTGATGGAGTATTTAATATGACTTTTCTGTGTATTTTTCATTAATATTTTTGACAAAAACTTATGTTGAAATATTTTCCAGGTATTTTGATCCAAATATTCTGAAAGGGATATTACAAATCCATATCTTGATTATTAATTATATTATATTACAATTGTCATAGACGAGGTGTCATTTTCCGTGGTTTAAATCTAGTATCTTATTTCCCATTGAAAATATGTTTTTTGATACTTTGATGCCTATGGTTCTTAGAGAGGAATTTCCTATAATTATCAAACACCTCCTCTCCTAAACTTCTAGAATGAGCAATTTCATCTTAGGAACACAAGCTAGAAATAAAAATTTACCCTGTGTTTGAAGACATGCAAGAGATGGATTAAATTACATACCAATTATTTGATGTTATTTAAAAATGATGTATGACATGAAATTCATAAAATTATACATTATTAAAGTATAGTGTAAAACATACCATCGAAATGTGTTAGCCCTCGGGCATCGTGGATTGTCCATACAAGCATTACATGGAATTGAAATTCTCTTTGCACACCTACTAGTGTGGAGATATCATACATAGTGACGCCCTTCCATATCTCTAGTAAGTTGCCAATAAGAGGCTTGATATATATATTCATATCTTGTACTTGGTACTTACGTAATCAATTGAACATATAGTAAATAATTACCACATATATGAGTAAATAAAAAATTATGAAACATATAAAACATATTTATGAAACAAACAAGACAAATGAGATGTTACCATTTTGAAAACATTTATTCTAAAAAAATAGTTGGAACTATTATTCCCAACATTATGTTTTCCCTCTTTATTGAAATCCATGGAGGAATTTTATTGTTGATAACAAAAATAGGCCATGCCAAGTAAGTATATATGAGCTCTCCAAAAGGATTGACATCGTTAGCTACCAATGAAAGCCTAAGATTATGAGGTTCATATTTAAAATGTGGCCATATTTCCTATATATTCTTGAATATAGATCCATCTATAAGCACTTAAAGAACACCATATTTACATTTGTTCTATGCATGGCAATCCATAAGCTATGCTATGCTTTTAGGCCTAAATAATTGTCAAAAATGTGGAATTATAGGAATATAACGAAGATCCTTGTGAGGCACAATTTGTGTTGCTTGGTCAATTTGATATCTACTAATTTTATAGTTCATTCATTCTTATTTCAACACATGTTATCCGTAATACATAATATGACTCTCAAGACATGCATGAATAACTTGATACTCCATTCCAATATCTTTCATAATCCCATGTAAATATTGGTATGCGCAGGTAAAGCATTTAATAATGGTAGAAAAAATTCACATAACAATCAACAACGTAATTAAAAAATCAGTAATTCTTGGTGTAAATAATATTAATTTCACATATTGCATTAAAATTTTATATGATTAACTGAGAATAAAAATAGAGGAAAAACGAAAACATTTATCATCATGTAATAAATGTCACAAAATATATTACATACCTTACGAGTTGTGTGACAAAAGTGTCTTACAAACCATTCATAACCTTGAAGTTCACTAACATCAATATAGGAAAGAGAAGACTTGTTTTGGATCCTTCATAAATAGGTTTTGTTGCCTTCTCAATTAGAGGTCTATCAAAATCACCATCTAGCTAGTCATCATCATCATCCATTGCAACATTATTAAATGCCACCTGAATCAATATATTTGTCTCCTCTTCTTCAATGATGTTTTTAGCATCATCATCTTCTTCCATAGGACCATCAACTTGATCTTCAATATTTGTTCCATGTTCCTAAATAGGTTCTTGTATAGTGACCATGTCCCACTGATCCGCGTTCAGTGCCCTAGGGCATTGTTTCTTTATAGATACAAACAATCAAGTAATATTAGTGTATATAAAAAATGTTTAAATGATGCAAACGTTTGGAAATACAAAATAGTAAAACAAAGACAACAAATCTGTGAACTTCTTTCATTATCTCCCTTTCGTATTGGGTGATTATTTTGTCTTTGAGGTTTCTGCGAGTTTCATCATTGTGTAGATTATCTTCTAGATACATTGCATTAGGTTTCTTTTTTATCAACGTTTCGAACCAGCAACGGTGGTTCATCTTCGGGATGTGAAATATTATTGAAAGATTGTTCTCATTTTTTTTCCAAATATATAGAGATGAGATGCTTAGCCGATAGATATTAGAATTTAAAGATTTTTTAATTATTTCTATTATGTTTTAATTATAATTTTAATTGTTTTTATTATATTTTAATACTTAGGGATTTTTAAATTCATATCTACTTATTATCTTTATTAGGGTTATGGTTATGTTAATTCATTAGGGTTATATTAATTATATTTTTAATTTAATTTTATAATTATTTAATTATATTAATTTTTAATTATTTATTAATTTTAATTATTTTTCATTGTATTTATTATAATTTAATAATTAATTTAATTTTATTAATTTTAATTGTTATATTGATTTAATTAATTATTATACTTATATTTATTACCAATTTATTTATTATATATTATTTTTAATTTTCATTTTTGTTTTAACGAATTATTATTGTTATTTTATTAGGGTTACTTATGTTTTATTGTAATTGTTTTTATTTTGAATTTGTATTAATTTTAATCATATTCATTTTTAATTATGTGTCTTGATTATTTGTTAAGGTTTATTGCCTATTTTCCTAGGTTGTGGAGTTTTTATAGTTAAGATATCAATTGATGTTTATTTCTTGTGATTTTTGTTAAATTCTATTTTATTAAGGTAGTGTATTATTTAATTATAATGGATTAGATCTTTTATGTATGTTCAAGGTTAATTGGAGGATTATAGTTAGGTGTAGATTTAGATGATAGGATTGGAATCCAGTTTTCACTTATGGTCCATCTGTCATCTCTATTGAGGTTATTAGGGTGTTTGCTAATTTCTATGGCTTCTCTGAATTTCCTTATGAAGTAGTGATCACTTCTGGCTAAGATACGGGTATCTTCAATACAGATTTGGTGCTTAGTTTTATCATAATGTTCAGCTAGAGCTGAGAATTTGGATCGATTGTGTTTAATGTCAGCTGAGTGTTCCTGGATTCTTGTGTTAAGTAGGGTTTGCCACATGAGCAGGGAATTAAGTAGACCCCTTTATGGTATTTTTGATCAATTTTGTCTTTGACTGGATTAAGGTAGTTACGGATACTGTTTAAGGGTTTGAAAGTGGTTAGAATTCCATTATTTTTTAGTATGTGGGAGATCTTGTGTGTAGTTCCTAGTAAGTATGGGAGGTTGACTTTACCTATTATATTATCAAAGTTTTTTTTTTTTTTTTTGGTTGAGTGTTTGCCTTATTTATGGCTTTGATGGCTTGATGTTTGTTGTATCCATTTTTTAGGAAAACTTTAATAAGGTGTTCTATTTCTTTTTCTAGGTGTTCCTTGTCAGAGATTCTAAGGCTATGGTTGCTAATGTGTTGAGGACTCCTTAGAATCTCTGACAAGGAACACCTAGAAAAGGAAATAAAACACCTTATTAAAGTTTTCCTAAAAAATGGATACAACAAACATCAAGCCATCAAAGCCATAAATAAGGAAAACACTCGACCAAACAAAAATAAAAACTTTGATAATATAATAGGTAAAGTCAACCTCCCTTGCTTACTAGGACTACAGACAAGATCTCCCGCATCCTGAAAAATAATGGAATTCTAACCACTTTCAAACCCTTAAACACTATCTGTAACTGCCTTAATCTAGTCAAAGACAAAAGATCCAAAATGCTATAAAGGGGTCTACTTAATTCCCTGCTCATGCAGCAAACCCTATGTAGGTGAGAGTGGGAGATCCTTTAACACAAGAATCGAGGAACACTCAATTGAAATTAAACACAATCTATCCAAATCCTCAGCTCTACCTGAACATTATGATAAAACTAAGCACCCAATCTGTATTGAAGATACCCGTATCTTAGCGAGAAGTGATCACTAATTCATAAGGAAATTCAGAGAAGCCATAGAAATTAGGAAACACCCTAATAACCTCAATAGAGACGATGGATGGACCATAAGAAAAAACTGGATTCCAATCCTATCATCTAAATCTACACCTAACTATAATCCTCCAATTAACCTAGAACATACATAAAAGATCTAATCCATTATAATTAAATAATACACTACCTTAATAAAATATAATTTAACAAAAATCACAAGAAATAAACATCAATTGATATCTTAACTATAAAAGCTCCACAACCTAGGAAAATAGGCAATAAACCTTAACAAATAATCAAGACACATAATTAAAAATGAATATGATTAAAAAATACAAATCCAAATAAAAGAAATTACAATAAAACATAAATAACCCTAATAAAATCTAATAATAATAATGTGTTAAAACAAAATAAAACCTAAATATATAATCAAATGAAATTGTAAAAATTAATGTATATATTAATTAAAATCATATACTAATGAAATAATAACATAAAGACTTTATATTAAAATAAGTACAATGAAAATTAGCTCCACAACCTAGAAATAGACAATAAACTTAATAAATAATCACGGCATATAAGATCAAAAATGAATATTGAAATAAATATAATTATACCAATTAACATCATAATTAATTTATATACTAATTATGACAATTATTAACATTAAAATAAATAACAATGAAATACATTAAAATTAATTAATAATTATATAAACCTTAGATTTAAAATATAATTAATATACCCTAATGAAATTAATATAACCATAACCCTAATAAAGATAATAATTAGATAATGAATTTAAAATCCCTGAATATCACAAAATATAATTAAATTAACAAAATATAACAAAACAATTAAAATTATAAGTAAAACATAATAGAATAAATTAAAAATTTTAAATTCTAATATCTATCAGCTAAGCATCTCATCTCTATATATTTGGAAAAAATGAGAATAGTCTTTCAGTAATTTTTCACATCGTGAAGATGAACCACCATTGCTCTTTTGAAATGTCGATCAGAAAGAAACCTAATGCAATGTATCCGGAAGTTAATCTACACAAAGACAACAAAGACAATTTAGATGAGAATGAGAAACAAATACAATAAATCAATGATGAAGCTTGTGCAATATATCAATGATTATGAATTTGTTGAAAAAATACAGGAAAATTGTTTGTTTTCTTGACATGTAGAAAGAAAGGCACTTTGTGAGATATATACTCAACCTTAAAAAACAACCTATTATTATTTCACCTTCATCATTATGTCATAGTATTTATTGATTTCACTTGGAGACCACAAATTTGGTGTGGATGTTAACTTTCCTCGACCCAACTAATTGGAGACCACAAGTTTGGTGTGGATGTTAACTTTCCTTGACCCAACTAATTGGAGACCACAATTTAGTTTAGAAGGGGTTTAGAGCTGAGGGATTAGAGGTTAACATATTAGGGGTTAAGAGGTTACTGACATCTAAGTGTTAGAGGTACTTAGGAGGTGGTAATCAAGATGGAGAACTCAACTTAGGTGAGAGCGAGAAACAAAAACAAAAAATCAATGATGAAGCTTGTGAAATTTATCAAGATGTTTATGGAATAAGTTGAAAAACTTTAGGAAAAGAATTACTTTCCTTAACATGTAGAAAGAGAGACATGTTGTGAGATGTAAAGTCAAAACCAACAAAAATAACCTTTTCTTCTTTTGCCTTCATAATTGTGTCATACTCTTCCTTGATTTTACTTGGTGACCATGTGGTCTTCTAAGTCAATAGAAAAATTCCTTCTAATCCTTAGTTGTTAACCCACCCCTAACAACTAAATTATTAACTAGCCCTTTTCCTTTAATCTGGCCTAACCCCTACTCCCTAAAACCACATTAACCACAGAATACCCTAGGCCATAAACCACATAAACTTAACTTAAACCTTAACCTATTAACCTCTAACCCCTTCACCTATTAACCACTAACCCTAGCTTATAAATTGAAGTTTAATTTTTTATAACTTGAAAATGTAAGCATTTTTAAAGACGTAACTTTATGATACTATTTTAGTACATCTTTTTAATATATATTATTTAAAGTTTAATATTTATTTAATAAAAAATTTCAATTTTAAATTATACAAAGAAATTAAAAAAAAAAAAGAAAAAATAAAAAAATAAAAAAAAAGAAAAAAAAAATTCACACATACATGCAAATGTATATGTGTTTGGAAAAATGTATAAGAAAATAAATATTATATATAGGACATATTGTTATATATTATATATATATAGTATTATATTATATATGGTTATATATATAATTTCAAATATTTTTTTATGTATTTAAGAAAATGGTTACTATAATAACTTTTAATAAATTATATTTAGTTAAATTTTTAATTTTAACATGTCCACTTAAAAATATTAAGCATATATATATATATATATATATATATTATATATATAATAATATATAGAATATATATAATACACACCATCCTAACTCACCCCCAAGTAACCTCTAAATCATTAACCCCTAAACCTTTAATCCTTAACCTCTTAGATCATATCCCCCAAATCCTTAACAACTTAATCTCATTACTTCTAATTATGCCCTGAAACTAACTCTTAAGCCCTTAAGCCCTAACCCTAAACCCTTAATGAGTAATTGCTTACCCCCCTAAGCCCCTAAACTATTAATATCTAAGCTAACCGAACCCCTTAATCCCTAACCCTAAACCCCTTAAACCATAAACCTTTAATTGCAATGTTGTTTAGAAGTTTTATTAAAAAGTATATATATTAAACTTAAATTTAAAAATTAGATTTTTGAAATATGTAACTATAATCATCATCTATTATATTATATATATTATTATATATATATATTAAAAAAAGATTTTTTTTTCAAAGACTAAATAATTTTATTAATTAATTAAAAAATTACAATATAGCAAATTGGAATGAGTAGACTTTTTTTTTTTTTTTTTTTTTTTTTTTTTATATGGTAAGATTTATATTATATATATTTCACTTCTTTTATATACATTATTTTTTCTTATTTCTACTTCTATTAAAACCATAAAAATAGATATAAGTACATACATTTTTTACATAGTGGGAAAAATTATCACAACTCGACTATTAAAATAACAGTGGGGATATTCATCACCAAATCAATACACTAATGCTTAATTAATCATCATTGTTATTCAAGGAAAACCATGGTGGTCCATAAGGGGTTGTTAACATGTTTCATTACACTTACTGGAAAACAAACTCTTAGTCAAGCCTAAGCAATTTTAGGGCATACTCTATTACTACATGTATATGATCATAACATTTTTCTTTAACTATATCTATATCCAATATTATATATATATATATTATATATTATATATATATTAATTTTTTTAATTTTTTCGAAGAAATTGTTTATCATTTTTATTAATAAAAATAAATTGCAATATAACAATTAAATTGAGTAGACTTATTTATTGTTATTATTTTAAAATTATAAATTTTTTAATTTACATTATCCCTGTTTATAGCGATTATATATTAGTAACTCGACCCCTAGATAGCCTCTAAACTATTAACCCCTAGTCCTTTAATTCTAATATTTAACACTCTATAACCCCATTTACTCCTTATTAAGACCTTTAAGACCCTTAACTCTTA
>APFE031226258.1:170635-190729 GCA_000404065.3 Pinus taeda | reverse complement strand
CAACTTCCCACCAAAAAAAAAAGTCATTAAAATTTAACTTTTTGAGGTGGTTCTCAAATGACAGTCTCCAAATGTTCAATTATCATGAATTTTGGGGGACCTTTTGGTGTATTGAATGGGGAAAGGGGACATAAGTGTAGCATGGATGGGTAGGAGTGAGAGATTTGAGGATGGTTTACTAAGATCTATAATCCTAGCATTAGAAGATGGCAAGGGGCCTCAGGACCTCATGGAATAGGGGATAGGGGGCCTAAGGGAAGGAAACGAGAGAAATTGATAGGGGAAGCCCCAATAGCTATGATAAGGGGATTAAGGGGGCCATTATCACAACCCATAAGGAATTAATCCATAACCAAATTCCCTATCCCCTTAAACCCCAACCCATAATACCCTAACCCCTACCCTCATAAATCATAACCCATTAACCCCTTCATCCCTTAAACCCTAATCCACTAACCCCTTAACCTCTAATCCCTAACTTAGAACCCCTAAGCCACTGTTGAAAGTCATGACAATGTAACTTTTGGAGGCAATTTTGGACAATCCCACAAAATTCATTGTAATTAAAATTTTAGAGGCAGTTGTTAAATGACCACATCCAAATCTTCAATTCTCATGAATTTTGTGGGAGGGGGTTCTTTTGGTGCATTGAATGGGGAAAGGGGACATAAGGGTAGCATGGATGGTTAAAAGTGAGAGGTTTGAGCATGATTTACTAAGATCTATAATCCTAGTATTAGAGAGTGAGAAGGGGCCTTAGGACCTCATGCCATAGGGGCTAGGGGACCTAGAGGGAAGACAACGAGAGAAATTGATAGGGGAACTCCCAATAGTTGTGATAAGGGTATTAGGGACCCATTATCTTAAACCATAAGCCCTTAACCCATAACCACTAAATTCCCTATCCCCTCAACCCAAAAGCATAATCCCTTAACCCCTACACTCATAACTCATAACCCATTAACCTCTTAATCCATTAAACCCTAAGCCACAAAACCCTTAACGCCTAACCCCTAACTCAAAATCCCTAAACCCCCTAAGACCTAACCCCTTATCCTCTAAAAATTTGACCCTTAACCCTTAAACCCTAACCCCTAAACCCCTTAACCTATAACCTCTAACCCTTTAGCCTACTAACACCTAAATCCCATAACCCTTAAGAACTTGACCCCTAAATCCCCTGACCCCTAAGCCCTTGGTGCTTAACCCTTAACTCTTGAATACCTTAATCACTAAGCCACTAACCTCTAACCTCGAAATCCCCTAGACATCAACCCCTTGGCCATAAAACCCTTAACCCTTTAACCTTAACCCCTGACTCCTAAACCCTAAACCCATTAACTTGTAGAACTCTTAAGCCTTTCTCCCAAACCATAGGTGCTCCAACACTAATATTCTTGGTCATATTAGGTTTTTTTCTGATAACCCGCCCAAGTACAACCTCTAAGAACTACTAGGGTCCGAGGAAAAGAGCCACAAGATCCCAAAATCTGATCTACTTTTTATGGATAGTCACATTTCCCCCAAATATCTTCCACATATTTTTTTTCAAAGGGAACCAATATGATCTTCTAATGTCCACAAACGCATCAAAGTTCATAGGAATTAAGGTTCATCTCCATGCACGACCCAAACATAATTCATTTCCACTCAAAAGAAAAAAGAGGATATAAGGATGTCCCTTTAGTTTTCATCATCCTTTAAAACTAGTCCATTCTCTGAAAAATTGTATGGGTAACAATCCCACACAAGTCTACAATCTTTCTCAAATGTTCTATCCCAACATGCTCAAAAAAAATTCAAAATCCTTTAGTTTGCTCCAAGTTTATTTGAGACTAACACAAGCAGTCCTCAATACATGAATGATGCAAACTTCAAGCTATCCATATATAGGTCTATCCCTTTTTGACCCCCTTTTTTGTGCCTTCAATACAAAGCTAGCTAAGGTTATCTTATAATTGAATCTCCCTTTTGCATCTAGTGAGAATATGACCTTGTTATTTAGGAATGGCTTGCTTCTAAAAAAAATCACATTAATACTCTCAACATATGTGGGTCTATAAGATACATTTAGAGAAGAAAACATAGGTCAAACTCAACCTTATTGTCAAAAATAGGTCAAACATATATATAAAAAAAATAGTCTACACATGTGATTCTTACATTGTTGGATGGTTTTAGATTAGCTACACCATTTTATTTCCCCACCTCCATGGTAACTTTTCATTCCATTAATTCTTCAACAATTTCTTTCAATTTTCCAAGTTCATTGTCTTTTTCTCTCAATTTCTCTTATGCATCATGCAATTGAAGTTTATTGAGGAACCCCCAATATTTGTGATAAGGAGATTAGGGGCTCCCTTATCACAATAGATAAACCCTATTGCATTTAATCCATTAGCCAAGGGGGGCTTAAGGGTGTAGTTGTAAGGGCATTTAGACCAAATATGGAGGTTTACAACATTAGGAGAAGTTGAATGGTGTGGCCGAAATGTTGGGAGGGATATATTTTTATGTATTGATTAGGGAAAGGGGCAGTCCAAGCATGGTTTAGTAACATCTATAATCCTAGCATTAGAGAATGAGAAGGCACTTTAGGACCTAGTTCCATATGGTCTAAGGGGCATAAAGTGAAAGAAACGAGAGAAACTGATATGGGAACCCCCAATAGCGGTGATAAGGGAATTAGGGGCCAAATTGTCATACCCCATAAGCCCTTAACCCATAAACATTAAATTTTCTATCCCCTTAACCCCCAAGACATAATCCCTTAACCCATACACTCATAACTCATAACCCATTAACCCCTTGAGCCATTAAACCCTAAGTCATTAACCCCTAACCTAAAATCCACAAACCCCCTAAGCCCTAACCCCTTATCCTCTTAACCCATGACCCTTCACCCCTAACCCCAAATTATGATGCAGAAGTAGAATTTGTAATCAACACAACCAAGTTGGTCCTTAGTAAAGGTGTTAGTACAACCACTATTGTTGCAGTTGTAAGAAAGCGATAAATTTACCACCTCAATTATATGAGTTTGGTTGTGATGTCAACTTACATAAAAACACAAATTTAAAGTGGAGGGATGAATCTTGGAAATAGAGAAGAGCTCATGCTACTTCAAATAAAGATGAATCTTTTGCTACAAATGTAAATGATAACCAAAACAAAAGTGGAATATAGTAGTCATGAAAGTGATAATGACCATAGGGATTATCAATATAGTTGAGATTACTTGTCACAGATAACTAATCACATTTTTAGTGATGTGGTTGAAGCGTACTCAAAAATTTCTCTTCTGAAAGAAATATTTAAAGGGTTGAAGAAGCTATTATCCTTATCTTATTATAATGCTTATATTTTTTGAGTGCACTTGCAATTTTTCCCCCATATGTATAGTTGGAACTCCTAAAGTGGGATCCATTGTATGAAAATGTTGATTTGAATAATATGCAATGGTTTCATGGGGAAGATTGCATTACCAATTTTGCATCACAAAGATGCACACAATTGGGATAGGTTGAGTACAAAAGAAACCAAAAATGTATTTTCTCCATTACAAGTAATTATAACCTGCATTCCTAAACCAAATAAGGCACTGCAAGAATTGTTGGTAATAATTTATATGCACTTAGTTGAATCAGCTGTAGAACTACATGTGTCAAATTGGAGCATTCTTGTTATTAATGTTGTATCTTAGTTGACATGGGTTTCTTCTTATAAATTTGGCATATTTGTTCAATTGCTAAAGAATATTACTTTATGGAAAGGTTTCCTAGCAATGCTTATGTTGGAGCAAGGAAGTAGCATTTCCAAAATTCTAACTGATTCATTCCCACATCATTCAAACCAAATTTAAGTGGCTATGGTTTTAAACACTAAACTTGTAACAATGAATGTCATGTTGGGGTGTTTGGTGAATTCACACCAAATGTTTGATGAAACATGTGACTGTGATGTAGTTTCATGGAGTTCCAAGATTGAAACTTATTTTAGACATGGATATAACAAGGAGACAATGGTTTTATTCTATGTAATGCTACAAATCAGAGTCTCCACTATTGCATAATTAGAATCCAGTCAAAATGGAGTCACTGAGAAGGTAAAATTGGTAATGTTTCTGCCATATTAGATTCGTATGGTGATTTTTTGGACATATCCATGGATTTGAATAATGATATTTATGTTGATAAAATTCTTAGTGCATATTGCAAACTTTAAAGCATCTAATCCATAGAGATCATCAAACAAATGCCCTGCCATTCATATTTTACAGTCAATGTAGTAATTATGAGGGATATGTTTCTTAAAATGATGGCTATTTTTTAGGACGTCAAATCCATTTTGGCTCTTATTATTGGATTCCACTCAGATGACTTGTCTACTTTATTTCTCCATTAGGAATGCAAGGTTTTCTAGCAGATATAAAAAGAGGACTTTAAAGTATTTATGATAAGAGATTTTATATGTTATGTGGAATCATTATTGCGAAAATCATAATTTAGGTGATTTCCTTCCCTTGTTTCATCCATTTTTATCATCCTTAAGCCCTCGTAGAATTTAGAATTACTCAAAAGAGAACTTCAATCTTTGATGTTTGAACAAGCCAAAAATTGATTTGTTTCCAACCTATTTTTTTACAATTTAACATCACACATCATTGAGTTCACCCATCATGCTTCTTATGGGATGATACATAGGTATTAACACCTTAATAAACATAAAGGTAGTCGGTGTACTAAGGCTTGGTTGGACCAACATATATCACAACAATTTTCATCTCAATTTGGAAATGATAGAACATAAATTGGACTTTTCTCATAATATAAATTAGATTTTTCCCACCACTGACATTTGTCTTCACATTACCATCTAATAAAAAAACATCCTCACATACTAGATAAATAATAGTGAGAAAAGGAGTTGCACTCAGAAATGAATTAAGCATAGAAGCAATAGAGAAATCAGAGAAATGAATTGAGCAGAGAAATCAACTTTGAGTCATGCAAGATCATTGCCCTTAACATTGTACTGGAATTCATCCATTTGTGTAACTATAACATTAGGCTATATCATATACGCAATGCATACAAAAACTAGGGCCAATGTGATTCTCATGATTCATGAAGCTACCAATGATCAGGTTTGAGGCATCAACGTTTAGTTCATGCTTGTTATGGTGTATAACGTAACCCAACATCTTATCGTTGACCCATACATGGAAGCTAAGGTAGGTTTGTGAATGAAAATAATGCTAATTATGGTTAAGGTTTTATATAATTATGAAACTTGGTCAAAACCTTAGAGGTAGATGTCCACATTGAAGAAACATCATGAAATTCATCACTAATTTCCTACCACCCTTACAATTCTTATACAAAACCTAATGGAGTACATATGACTTCCAATAAAACATTAAAACCCAGATTAGAGCACTTGAAATTAGTTTGGTCTATGTCTTAAGAAAACCCTAAGGCATCAATCCCAACTTCAAAAGTTATCTACAGTGCTTCCAAGGATTCACTCAGAATATGCACGTTAATTTATACATATTAAAAAAATAAAATTATTTTATCCCATTCTCATAACTGAACCTTGAAAATTGAGTTAACATAGTAACTACTCCAATTACTAGTATAGTTGAGGCGGGGTTTCTTACAAATGCATTCTAATAAAAAAAATCAATGTGATTTATAGCAATAAAAAAGTTGTATAAGGTTAGACAAATGGCACAAGAAAAAATCAAGACAATTAAGGGCAAAATGACGAGGCAAATAATCTACTTGAGCTTGTAATTGTTAAAGAAAGGAAAAATTTCAACACTTACAATTATTTTCAAAGTCTCAATGTTGCACACAGATTCAATTTTACAATTTGAAATGAACTCCATCAATTAAATCAAATTTACAAATGAACTCAATCCATAGTTAATAAGAATACTAAAACTCAACTTGAGAACTTGTCACCCCTTGTTCGTCTTGAAGAAGAGTTCTTAATATCACAATCAATGGTTGGGATAGTAATTTCCCAATTTATTGTTTTTAATCATTGATTAATTCAATGTCACTTCCCTTCCAACATATAAAAATCTTAAGTTTATTTTCTAAATACTCGCATCGATTACTTCTATGCTTAAGATTTATTTCTTAGCAAGGATCAACCAAAATTGATTGTGGACACACAAAATAATATCCTTCTCCTCATTCTTCTCCATCGGGCATGAAAAATTTTGGTTCAATGTTTTTTATGTAACCCTTTGCAACCTTCACTTGACCATTAAAATATTTAAGCAAACATTTTTTCCCTTCAATCCTGTATTTGAAGGTAGTAATTGTGGTTGACCCTGCAAATAAACAAATTCTTGTGAGATTCCACAAAATAAAAAGATAATATTAAACAAGAAAATAAACAACCATAGAACTTACATGTGTTATTGACTCATTAATTGGGTCATGAATATGTTTTCCCGAAGTCAATGGATTTTGTTTTGGCGAAGCCTGACTAGGACTCAGGGAACTCGGCTAAAACAAATAGTTTGCATGAGATACCATGAAATCAGAAGATGAAGGGTTAAGCTATAAAAATAATGTTTCATTAGTTACACATCCTAAAAAATTACAATCATGTTCATATTGGCATTGTGCTTTTAAAATCCAAATCTTCAAATATGGCATACATAAAAAATAAAATGACCTACACATGTAATTCTTACATTATTGGTTGGGTTTGGATCAACTCGGCCATTTTCTTTTCTCACCTCCATAGCAGCTTTCCATTTCATTAATTCTTCAACAACTGCTTTCAATATTCCAAGTTCCTTGTCTTTTTCTTTCAATTTCTCTAATTACTTCTTGTAAGTATGCAATCACATTGGTTTTTGGTTTAGTGGAACTCACATGACCTTGAGGTTGTGACCTTTTGTCCTTGTCATAAGACAATGAGAGTCGATTAAATGGCTACCTACCATTCAATATCATTTTTTACGTATCATGTAAGGAGATTTTGATCTAGAAATTAAATCACCCGGTTCTTCCCAAGGCCTTGAGGAAGTTCATCCCTTAGGTAATACATGAGGTATTTAGATCCCTCCCAACGAAAATTTTCTTAATATCAACGATTTTGACCTTTTTTATCTATTTTGTTAAAAATTCATTCATTTCTCAAATATTTTTTCGGTTGAATGCCACCAACAATTGTAATCAAGGCTTGGGGATACCATGGATGGATTTGTTTCCATCTACATATTGACCAAGGGGGGGAATCCCTTGTCTATAAGAGGCTACCACCTGTGCTTTAGAGGAAAGGTAATAAAGACTATAATTTTTTCTCTAGCTAAGGCCTCTTACAAAATTCTAGTTAAGGCATCCTATAAAATGGAGACTATAAAATTATTTCCTTGCATTGCATCCTTAAAAGATGAAAATCCATTAGTGTTTTTGGTGCTCATAGATCCTCCACACAACCTCAGATTTAGAATAATGGTATATTTCCTTGAAATTTCGTATTCAATCATATGATTGGAGTCCCACATTATATTCTCTTCAAATAATAGACATTGTGACATTGTCGAGATGCCCATTCTAAATCCCCCAACCATAATAGGGAAGACTTCCCATTGATATTGTTTGTGAAGATCTGGAAAATCCATTTGTCTAGTTCAACCTATCTTTTGTCCAGAACACAGTTTGGGGAGTGGGATATTATCATGGAATCCATAATAAAAAGGGCAGGGCACATGAATAAGCTTCTTACAAAGAACAAACATAATTTAGATCCCGAACCCCAGTCCATCGTTTTCCCATTGCTAGCTCCTAGGCTTAACAAGCCCCTGTTAGACAAAAAAATTTCGAATAGATGTACAAATTCTATACCATGGAACCTGAAGTGACTAGAGACAAAATGAAGGAATATTCAATGAGGGAGAGCCATCGCTCATCCCAAGAGTCTAAGAGAAAACTCCAGCAGAGGTTCACTTGTTCTTCAGAAAAACAAAACCAGAGAATCCATCGTCCATCACCATGAAGTGTAGTGGGCTTGTTGACTATAAACATTTTCCTACCATCCCTATATGTTACATAATCCTAATCAATTGCAAAGTCAAACAAAAAATTATAGAGAGAAACCCTAGAGCATCTTGTGCAGTCCATTTTTCCCTAATATGTCAGCTTCCACAAGTGTCTCTATTTGTTGTTGTGGAATTCATGCAATTATTTTCAACACACTTATCATCATTGAATAATACTTGCAATGAATGTAAACAAAATATGTCAAGACAAAAATTCGAAATCATCATTGTGAAAATTTCTGAATCTACACATCAGAAATCCTACTGCAATCATTGTTTTATCATCTCCTACTTGTTCTTTACATTCAATAAGTTATTTAATTATTTAAACAATGATGAAAACATTATTACAGACTACATATACATACAAATCTTGAAATAAAATGATACAATCACACAAGGGACACCGTCATTATTTTAAAATCATCCCTGGAAAAACCCAAGCTGGGAAAATCAGTGTAGCAGCTCTGAGGGTTTTATTATTAAATGGTATTTCTGGCAATTGGACTTCTTGTCCCTGACTACAACTGCATTGCCCCTTCACAATATTTGTGTGGGCGTGCATAGAGAAACCTGAGACTCTGCATCAGCTCTGTGTTGCCTCCTCTGCCTCCTAGAGCTCTAACGTTAGACTTCCCTGCTGATCCTATTTCTCCCCAGCTGAATTCAGACTTCTGCAGGAGAGAAACTCTTTCCCTACACTGGCACTGTGCCAAGCAATGTGTGGGCCCTTCTAGCCCAGTGTTAGCCTCCCTTGGTCCGCATTGCCTCCTCTAGTGTTTCTTTGCCTCTCTCTGCTAAGTATTCGAGGTCCCGGAGAAGATCCTCCAACCCCAACTATCCCTGCCCCTCTACCGCAACTCAGATCACCTATTCGACTTTTTTAGCAAACCTCATGGCAGAAAAACCAAACTGACTGATCAATCAAGTGTATCTCCAACTAACCCTCAAGCATCCTCTTGTATTTCTCCAGTTGATGAATCAATGGCCAATATTAAGTCCCTAATCAACAACTAAGATTAAAACAAACTTGATCCTCATCACTTAGAATTTTCTCACCCATATTCTTATTAATACCCATTAATATTTTTATTTTCCTATGTTTAGACTTACGAACCCTTAAAAATAATAATTATTTTAATCACTTCTCATTTGGGTGGAATTTCTTCAAACGATTTCTCGGTTCCAAAGATCTCATGTATTCTAGCTCCTCCACAAATTTTCAGAGCTAGAGCACATCCGATGCTACCCAAAATCAACACTCCCTTTTAGTGAGGAATGTGCTATAACAATAATTACCCATAGAAGCATTACACTAATCCACTGCATCAGTCCTCTATGTTGCTAATGCTTGGTTTGATTCCCTTCATCTACTATATTGCTGCTTCTTGTACTACTTCCCATGACTCTGCCACTATCACTACTACATATGTTGCCTCTCAAAATGTTGCCTCATGCTGCTCATAACATTTCCACCACTAATTGTTGCACTACAATGCCATTGCTGAGAAGTAAGAAACTAAAACTTCACCCAACACAGACATGCTGGTCAATATGGATGCCTTGTGATGCTAAAGCTATCTCTGCTGCTAATTTGTGCTGACCCTTCATTGCTACTATGCTGCTGCAAACTGCTCTATGTCTCTCGCACTGCTACAACATCCATTGCGCTGCCTCAAACTTTAGCACTCTAGCTCTACCATTGTCGCTCCATCACACCTCGCTCCAACCAACACCTATCATTTTGCTACTGTCATTAAGGGATCCTAGAGATGTATGTGATCCAAGAGCTTGGGCACCTCAAGGATCCTACCCCAATGTAGTCCTCACGACTACAACTCCTTGTCACCCAACCTCTTCTCCAGAGGCGCATGAGCACTCATGGCCCAATCATCATCCTCACTTTCCTTGTCAACTTTTGTGAGAGCATCCTTTGAGTCAGAGGCCTGCCCCTTGCCCTTCGTTTAGGGGCACTGAGTGGCATAATGTCCTAGTTCCCCACAATTGAAGCATCTAACCTTGGTTATGTCCTTCTTCTTTCTCTTTTGTTGCCCTTAATATCCTAATGATGTGAGAGATGCATCCTCCTCCTCCTCCTTCTTGACCTGGGATCCCTTTCCACTACTCCCTGTCTTGGTCATCCTCCTGAGACCTTCTTGTCGAAGAGCTACCCACATCTCCTCGCAACTGGGGAGAGTTTCTCTACCCAAGACACTTTAGACAAAAGTCTCCCAGTCCTTAGTGACTGCATTTAAGTCAGTCCTAACCATGAACTCAGGATCTGGTGTAGACCCCATGGAAGTCAAATGGTCATGAATCCCTTGCAAACTGAAAAGGAAGGGATTGATCTCCTCTCCCTTCTGCATCTGGTACTGTCTCATCTGATTTCCTAATAGCATCTTTCGTTGGATGGAAGAGCCCTGGTACAAGGTGGTCAACACCTCATACATCTCCCTTGTTGTTTCCTTATTAGCAATTTGTGGTACTATATCTCTTTGACCTCATCTAGGATCATGCACTTGGCCTTCGCCCAGGCCTCCTCATACTTCTTTAATGAATCAACGTCAACAAAAACAAAAACTACTTTCAAGGCATAATCCTTGATGTGATTTTTGTCTAGGATTTCCAGGATCCTCGCCTTCTAGATGAAAAAAATGGATGCTCCATCCAATTTTTCCTGATCCCTCAACCCATTCACTACCACCTCTGTTAAAAAAATAGGATTGGTTCTCTTCTCCCTCTCCTGCTGTCAACCTAACAAGTCTTGGATCTGTATTTCTTTGGTACAAGAAACCCTCTAAGGAACAAGCTCCTCTAGAATCCTTCTCTGTCCTAATTTCCTTTATGGAAATCCTCCAGTGAATTGTTGAATCACTCCTTTCCATTCCTCCTTTATTGCTACAACCCTAATCCAGATTTATTTGGCTATAAATCTTTCAAGGCAATTACTCCCTCTACCTCAGCTTTGTCTCCACAGACACTGTTATGAACCAACAAAAATGGCATCCCAACAGCTCCTCAAATCAAATCTTCTCTGCTCCTCTAGCCCCAGCAACTAGTTGATTCGAACCTTTCATGCTTTTCATTGGTCCAAAGAGATGATGTAGTCACTGCGTGGCTTCCTCTCTTGCTCTGTGTGACCCTCTATAGGCTTGAAATGTTGATGCAGGCATTGCGTGAGCCCATGTGTTACTCCTCTAGCTCCGTGTCACTCCTGTAGCTACTCCTCTGCCTCTAAAACAACATTGTCACTTAGGACAATTGCTTCTCCACAAAAAATTCTCTGGATCCCTCAGATGGTGTCTTTAGTCTCCTATGATCTACAATTCTCTAATACCATGTGAAAAATTATGAATCTACACATCAAAAATCCTACTGCAATCATTGGTTTATCATCTCCTACTTGTTCTTTACATTCAAAAAGTTATTTAATTATTTAAAAAATGATGAAAACATTATTGCAAACTACACATAAATACAGATCATGAACTGAAATAAAATGAGACAATCACACAAGGGACACCATTATTTTTGGAAAATCATCCCCGGAAAAACCCAATGCGAGAAAACTGATGCAACAACTATAAAGGTTTTATTATTAAGTAGTAGTTTTGAATAAGCTCTTTATTCCCTCTCAACTATACAATTACAGAGATAAAAATATATTGGTAGAAACCTTAGTGAAATTACCTCACTTCACTTGGAGAAAATCTCTTCATTCTAGCAACTAGACTGATCATCCCTAGCTACCACTACGCTGCCCCTTCGTAGTAGTTGCGTGGTCCTACATGGAGCACTCTAAGACTCTCTGTTAGCTCTGCATTGCCTCCTCTACCTCCTAGATCTCTAACATTAGCCTTCTCATCTGATCCTGCTACTCCCCAGCTGAATTTGGACTTCTACAGGAGGGCAACTTGTCCCCTGCACTGGCACTGCGTCAAGCAATGCGTGGGCCCTCGTGGCCCAGAGTCAGCCTCCCTTGGTTTTTGTTTCCTCCTCGAGTGTATCGTTGCCTCTCGCTGCTGAGTATGCGGGGTCACGCAGAAGATCCTCCAACCCCAACTATCCATGCCCCTCTATTGCAACTCAGGTCGCCTATTAGACTTTCTCAGCAAACCTCACCCAAGAAAAATCAAACTGACTAATCAATCAAGTGTGTCTCCAATTGACCCTCAAGCCTCCTCTTATAATTTTGTTTTTAATGAATCAACCGTCGATATTAAGTCCATAATCAATAGCTAATATTAAAATAGACTTGATCCTCATCACTTAGAAGTTTCTCACCCATATTTTTATTAATACCCACTAATATTTTTATTTTCCTAAGTTTAGACTTAGGAACCCATTAAAAATATTAATTATTTTGATAACTCCTCATCTGGGTGGAATTTCTCCAAACAATTTTTGGGTTCTAGATATCTCATGTATTCTATCCCCCCACAAAATTTCAGAGCTAGAGCACATCCAATGCTACCCAAAATCAACAATCCTTTGTTGCAACATTAAAAAATTTCTTACTAGTTGTTATGGCCTTCAAAATTTTCATACTGGTATGCATGTACTATACAACGTAATACATATCCCCAGGAAACTCACTAGGTACTTATTCTCATTTTGAGAACGATACCCAAAGTAAACTATATTTGTTAAATGCTCAAGTCTCTGCAACATGGGGTTCAAGGCCATTATAACAATACACTTGTTAGGAGCTCAACATCTCACTTTCGGGAATTGAATTTAGGTGTGGATGATAACAACCAATTCTCCCAATTTTAGATCCAAATAATTATTTCTTGCTAATAGACACTCTAAAGTGATGCCTAATGTTGATTTACAAAACATGGAAACTAATGCAATATGTGTTTGTTCATGGTTTCATCTTCTTTACTATTGGTAGGGTGGGAGTTTTGATTGCCTAGGTCCACGTCTTTCGTCATTTGTGGTGTTTCGTTTTCTTCCTTGAGGTATTATTGAGCTAAATTGACTAACATTATTAATTATAGGAAGCGAAGTGTGATCCTTTATCATTATTGAGAACCATGTTTCTTAGCATGAAATATTCTATTTCTAACATTTTTATTTGTTACTTTTTTTGAACTAGGGTGTCCATGACCAAAGCATTTTGAGAAATACATTGATGTTCGTTTTCACAAACCATAGTGGTTACTAAGAGAATTGAGGTTTTTTTTTTTTTTCATAGATTCCTCATGTCTATATAGTAAATTCTCGGGTTTCAATTTAGTCCATCTTTAGGAACTATTTCCCATTCAGGAGGGAATTATGAAGTACCCAAAAAACAAGTCCTAGAAAATAATTATTATATTTCTTTAGGTTTTCCTTGCAAACAAAAATTGGGTTGGGGGGATACAATAATGTAGGAATGTTATGGTCTATAGATTCCAACATCTAGTCTAAACAACCCAAAAATAATCTCAAGGCCACAAGCACGTAGAACCTAGACACCATGAAAAGGATAGGATCCTCCAAAACATAGCGTTGACAGGGCATCACAAAACCATGAGAACCCTTAAAATAAGATAGAAGTTCTAATGAAAAAGCCATAAACAATGAGAAGTTCTTACCAAGAAGGCACATAGGTTTAGAGCTAATTTCCATTAAATTATGTCACCAAGACCAACCATAAACTTCCCCATTATGCCACTTGAGTCTTGATATGTGACATGAAAGGATTCAAAATGCCAATTAGGGGTTAATTCTAACACGTGTGAAGTTGGTGAATAAGTCCCTTTAAATCTCATCTCATGCTTTGATATCACATGAATTGGGAGCATTGTGACATGTGTTGATTATGAAAATCATGACATGCCTTCTTGTTTGAAAAACACAAGTGAGCTTAAGGGATGACTTGAACATATATACGTCCATTTTTATGAAGAACCTCCATTTAAATTTGTTTCTTTGTTTTCAAGACAATTGGATTGTCCATTAAAGTTTTGAAGTTTAGTACTTGGAAGAAGAAACCAACCTAAATGAGTGAATCTGATTTTGAATTCTTGTGATGAGTGAAGCTAGATGTGATGTTAAATGATAGAGTTATAAAAAAGAGTTACATTAAAATTCATTAAACTAAAAATTGTACTCATAATGGCTTAAGCACAATCATAGTCCTTAGTCTCTTTATATTTACTAGAATTAGATCTGCACCAATACATATGCTTTAGCTTAGTTAAATCAAAAGGAGGGGTTGTGTACCATTCTGATACAACAAAAAGAGGGAAACACATCAAATCATTTGTATCTTATCAATTATTCAATGGAAGAAGGTGGGTTGAGCTTCCCGAACATGGGAATGGGGAACCTATATGTGCAGCTAGTGCCCTCACCAGAATTGAGCAAGAACAAATCATGGTTTATGTATCCTGGCGTATAGACGAACTACATTCTCATACTCTTCTTCACATGGATCAGCATTCTCTCTCTAATTGGATGCACTTCTAACATTGCATGGACCATTGTCAATGTAGCCTATTTCGCTGAAAGTATTCAAATAATTTATTTTTTGTCACTAATTTTTTTAGAATCAAATCTTTAGGGTTTTTGTTTTGGGTCTATAAAAGGTTCCATTCAAACCATTTATTTTCCATTTCATTTTTCTTTCACACTGTCGACTACAATCCCATTTGTTTTCCCTTTTTTTGGTTGTACGATTGCTTAAACTATGTTTTAATGATCTCCAAACTTTATTCAAAAATTATTGTTCCAAAAATTTCTTTCTAATTAACATAAAAACAAGATCACTGTGATTCAACGGATATAAATTTCCTCAAAATACCATATCAATTTGCAACTAAGATGACTTCAAATTACATATATACACTATGTTAGCTTCCTGCTGCAGCAGGGTATTCATATTTCATGATTGACATTTTACAGGCCAAATATGTCGTACTTTACTTGCTGCAATGCTCCATCTTTGCTTAAACAGTCTCCAAACGAAGAAGGCTACTTCAAGTTCATTCAATTGCCTTCCAAATTTTGTAAAGTTATCTCGGTATTGCCAATTTTTCAGTTAAAGGGAGGTCCAAACAGCCTAATCTTGGTCTCCCTAGGTTTAAATTTCCTGTTTTAGAATGTAGAGAATGCAAATCTGTCCAAACAGTTTAATCTTGGTAGATTCTTAGATAGGTAGAGAAGCAGAGGAGCCCAACAGCTTAATCTGGGCCCTCGGAAGAAATAAGGGTAGTATGTAGATAGGAAAGCATCAAAAGAAAAAATGAATGATGGGTTTGCAAGTCTAAGTGCAACCAAATCAAAAGAAGAAAAATGCTAGGTAAGTAGGCTGGGTAGGCAGTTCTGAGGTTGCTGAATCCTAATTGCTGATCAGTTCCAGAATTTCAGGTGTCATCTCATTCAGGGCACTATCAGCAAAAAATTCTGTGTGAGAAACTCAAAAGAGGAATAACTAATTCCCCTTCTCTGCTTTCCCCAATCATTAACTAACTTCCCCAAAAGAGGTCAAGATCTGCTTGACACCTCTCGATTTTCATCATTTTCATAACACTAGCTTGAGTAAAGATCTGCTTCACTCAAAGTTGTTCCATACTTTCTCGAAAGAATGGTCCTACCCCCTTGTAGCAGCCTAAGCTCTCCTGAACCTAGCGCTTTCTTACCACCTCCATATTAACCACTAACATTATTATTTAGCTCCCTATTTCTTCCCGTCCCCCCTACTAATATTAAGTAATTTTCCCCTATGTAATATCCCTCCCCCTGGTTGAAAAATAACCATAAGTACCCCCTGGAATTGCTCAGTTTACCTGAAACTAAGCAAGAACCCTTAACCTCCAAATCATCTCCCAGATATAATGGACTCCTTCCTGAGTATAAAATCCCTCTCAGGCAATCGGACCCCTTCCGAAACCTCAAAATGCCCTTAGCACCCACCTACTTGCTTTTTCTTCCCAATACTTACACTTACATTCTGCAGAACCTTAAAGCTAGATCGCATCGCAAGATCGCACTTTCCCCTCCATGCAAGTTATGACCCATCCAGCACCACCTGACGCGATATCGCAATATCGGCAGTCGACGGTCGCAAGCACCAAATGCCCAACATAAGCACCCTCCGTTCCCCGCCGATGCGACATTGCAATCACATCGGAGCTAATCCATTGCATTACCTCCTACATCAACACCTCACCATGTCATTCTATACCAGGGACCCACCACAGCTGATTTCATCCGCCGTACAGCCGACGTTAGCAGCCAGAAAGCCGAAACTTCACGCAGGAAGAAAAATCGCACTTCAGAGCTCCAGAACAAGAAACAGAGGCAGTTTTCGAAATCGCGCATCGCTACGGGAAATAGGCTGTTTCGAGGAATCTTCGGGGAATCTTTTGATTTCTTAGCCGATCGTGCGCCGAAAAGCCCGAAAATCGCCCGATCGTGCCAAAATGATCCGGTTTAAAGACAGCAGCAGATCAATGACAGAGTTTAAAGTGTATCAAATCAAATCATCAGGCATCAAGCGTGTCAAAGAGTATCAGTCGATGGCGGAAGCCATCAATGTAGCGGCAAAGAGTATCAGTGAAAATCTTTAGCAGCAGCCCGAAGCAAGAGAACATTTAATATCTTCCGACAGATTCATAGAAAGAGGGCGAAGCTACTTGAAGCTCTCAAATCAAAATTATTGTGCATTCAACTCACACCAGAGCAGAACTGCAATTCCCAAAGCACAATCATTCCAGCAGCACCGCATCTAGCCCCCAAGGGCCACATTGTCACCTTTTCTGATTCAGCTGCCCCTAGCGCAGCCAAAAAGATTTACTTGCATTTAATTCCAGCAAACACTTAGATTTTTGAAGAGTTTTCTAGCAGACCTGTTTAGGTCGGTTGTAATGATGTCTTTCCAATATTTTTCTTATAAATACCACCCTGAACAATGTTGTGAGGGGTTGGTTGGTTGGTAGTAGTAGTTGGTCAGTCTTCTTTCCAGCATTTTCTTTGAGCAGAGACTCGCACTGTAACTGTCATAATTTCCATAATCAAAGATTGTTGAAAGCATGGGTTGCGAAACTACTTGATGTTTTCTCTTGGCCAAGGAATGATTACGGAATTCCTGCGTCTCTACATGATCCAATAAGTGTTTCTCTCCTCTGTTTACTTTTATGATTTTTACCACCGCTCCGCCTTCTAAATTGCAGAAAAAAAAATAATAGCTTAATATTTGTTTCATTACACCTTAAGTTCAATTTCTGCATTTCTCGATGTTTTCTTCATAAATATTTATGAGCATGTATACTTAAATGATCTTGTTTACGCTGTTTCTTTCACATATGAGTGCATGTTTAGGAATTCTTAATTGCTCCTGGATCCCATTCATCCATTTCTCCTCTTCTTCAGCATGATGAAATGATTCTCCTTTGCCTTTCATCCCTGATGTTCATTCCATACTTTCAGCAGACTGTTAATTGTATCATGTGTGGCTATCCCGCTCCGTATCCCCTTGTGACCAAGAAAACGCTCACAAGCCTCAATCTGTGACTCCATGCCCAATGGTTCCAAACTTATCACACTTTACCTTGCCTCTTTGTTCGAGAATCCTACCTTCCATCCAATCACAAACAATACTCCCTTGAAGCCAGAAAGCTTGCCTAAAATCATCAACAAAGGTTGAATCATAAGGAGAGAGCCCTCTCCGATTGTAGGTGGGCTAGAACCTGCAATCCAAAGATTGGTTTTTGGTTACCTCGGCCATATCCCTATTAGGAGCCTAGGGATAACCTGAGTGTTAACATAATGGCGACTCCGCCGGGGACCTCCTTAGATAAATTCATTAAACCAGTCTGCAGCTCTACAGAGGAAGAAACTGGCTTGTAAAAGCCTCGGTCAACCTGTATCTGTGTATTCCACTGGGGATTCAAGCGCTTTGTTCATTTTTGTAAACCCCACTGGAGAAAGTGCTCCTGTTCTTCAAAGTTTATCACGCTTAGTCCTGGTCTTTGATGGTGGACAGAGATCAGGCACTTCAAAGTCTAAGCATCCACCTGGCGACTCCACTTCAATTTCAATCAAAGGCTCCACTGAGGAACGAACCCATTTTTCAGACAAAGTACTCCATGTTCCCAAGTATTAACAATGAGAGAGAATGACCGAGCCCTGGGAGGATCTCCCATTTGATGAAGCTTTAGATGAATGGAGAGAAATTTTATCAGAGTTTGAGCTTAATGAAGAATTTTTCAGAGCAGTATTGTCAAAAATACCAAGCGGCCAGAATAAACTTTTCCTTGAGTTAGTTGTTGAAAAATATGAGAATGAAATTGAACTCTTGGAAGCTCAGATACAATCGTATAATTTCTGCGACCCTAGTGAGTTTTACCAAAATCTTCCTCCCCCATTCCACAGGGAACTAGTGTTATCTCCTGAATTACAGTTTGAGTATGATCTGGGTTTCAAGGCAAAGACAGAAGGACTAGCTGCTAGGCTCATTACTAAAGATTCAACTACTCCATCTGACTGAGAAGACACGGAATCATGCCGAAGTCTCCCTTCTCCAACTCAGGAGGAAATACTGTTACCTGCCGACTTTCAGACTCTGTATGATTCTATTTTCAAGGCAAAGACAGAAGGACTAGCTGCTAGGCTCATTACCGAAGATGCAACTACTGCATCTGACCAAGAAGACCTAGAATCATGCCGGAGTCTCCCTTCCCGGACTCAGGAGGAAATATTGCTACCTGTTGACTTACAAACTCTGCCTGATTCTATTGTCAAGATAGAGACAGAAGGGTTAGCTGCCAGGCTTACCACCGAGGACGCAGCCGCTCCATCTGATCAAGAAGACCCAGAAGAAGTTCTGTCACATGATGTCTTTAATGATCCTATTGCAGAATACATGGAACTTCTTCTTGAGCCAAGTTCCTTAACATGCTTTCTCAGTGAAGACCAAATTCATCAACAGCAACCGTTATATGCCACAATTTTGACTATGTGGGCATATACCCGAATGATGCTTGTATGCTTAAAGACCATCAGTCAGCAAGTTCATCTTATCCCTCAGTTGCTTAAGTGGCTGCACTGGTTGTTTGATCTCACCTAACGGCAAAGTAAGTGTTGGTTAGGGTAGGTAGGTAGGTAGGAGAAATAAGGCAGCCGGAGAAAACGTTTTGTAGAAGACAGCAACAACTAAAGACCAAGGCATTCTGATCTATTATTCTTGACTTCTCGCAAGGAGAAGCCATCCCCAAGTGGAGCCACTGTTAGCTTCCTGCTGCAGCAGGGTATTCATATTTCATGATTGACATTTTACAGGCCAAATATGTCGTACTTTGCTTGCTGCAATGCTCCATCTTTGCTTAAACAGTCTCCAAATGAAGAAGGCTACTTCAAGTTCATTCAATTGCCTTCCAAATTTTGTAAAGTTATCCCGGTATTGCCAATTTTTCAGTTAAAGGGAGGTCCAAAAAGCCTAATCTTGGTCTCCCTAGGTTTAAATTTCCTGTTTTAGAATGTAGAGAATGCAAATCTGTCCAAACAGTTTAATCTTGGCAGATTCTTAGATAGGTAGAGAAGCAGAGGAGCCCAACAACTTAATCTGGGCCCTCTGAAGAAATAAGGGTAGTATGTAGATAGGAAAGCATCAAAAGAAAAAATGAATGATGGGTTTGCAAGTCTAAGTGCACCCAAATCAAAAGAAGAAAAATGCTAGGTAAGTAGGCTGGGTAGGCAGTTCTAAGGTTGCTGAATCCTAATCGTTGATCAGTTCCAGACTTTCAGGTGTCATCTCATTCAGGACACTATCAGCAAGAAATTCTGTGTGAGAAACTCAAAAGAGGCATAACTAATTCCCCTTCTCTGCTTTCCCCAATCATTAACTAACTTCCCCAAAAGAGGTCAAGATCTGCTTGACACCTCTCAATTTTCATCATTTTCATAACACTAGCTTGAGTAAAGATCTGCTTCACTCAAAGTTGTTCCATACTTTCCCAAAAGAATGGTCCTACCCCCTTGTAGCAGCCTAAGCTCTCCTGAACTTAGCGCTTTCTTACCACCTCCATATTAACCAC
>APFE031226258.1:153658-170625 GCA_000404065.3 Pinus taeda | reverse complement strand
AACAGCTTAATCTGGGCCCTTGGAAGAAATAAGGGTAGTATGTATATAGGAAAGCATCAAAAGAAAAATGAATGATGGGTTTGCAAGTCTAAGTGCACCCAAATCAAAAGAAGAAAAAATGCTAGGTAAGTAGGCTGGGTAGGCAGTGTTGAGGTTGCTGAATCTGAATTGTTGATCAGTTCCAGACTTTCAGGTGTCATCTCATTCAGGACACTATCAGTAAGAAATTATGTGTGAGAAGCTCAAAAGAGGTATAACTAATTCCCCTTCTTTGCTTTCCCCAATCATTAACTAACTTCCCCAAAAGAGGTCAAGATCTGCTTGACACCTCTCAAATTTCATCATTTTTTCATAACACTAGCTTGAGTGAAGATCTGCTTCACTCAAAGTTGTTCCATACTTTCCCGAAGAATGGTCCTACCCCCTTGTAGCAGCCTAAGCTCTCCTAAACTTAGCGCTTTCTTACCACCTCCATATTGACCACTAACATTATTATTTAGCTCCCTATTTCTTCCCGTCCCCCCTACTAATATTAAGTAATTTTCCCCTACGTAATATCCCTCCCCCTGGTTGAAAAATAACCATAAGTACCCCCGGGAATTGCTCAGTTTACCTGAACCTAAGCAAGAACCCTTAACGTCCAAATCATCTCCCAGATACAATGGACTCCTTCCTGAGTATAAAATCCCTCTCAGGCAATCGAACCCCTTCCAAAACCTCAAAATGCACTTAGCACCCACCTACTTGCTTTTTCTTCCCAATACTTACACTTACATTCTGCATAACCTTAAAGCTAGATCGCATCGCAAGATCGCACTTTCCCCTCCATGCAAGATATGACCCATCCGGCACCACCCGACACGATATCGCGATATCGGCGGTCGATGGTCGCAAGCACCAAATGCCCAACATAAGCACCCTCCGTTCCCCGCCGATGCGACATTGCGATCACATCGGAGCTAATCCATCGCATTAGCTCCTACATCAGCACCTCACCATGTCATTCTATACCAGGGACCCACCATAGCTGACGTCATCCGCCGTACAGCTGACGTCATCCGCCGTACAGCTGACGTCATCCGCCGTACAGCCGACGTCAGCAGCCAGAAAGCTGAAACTTCGCGCAGGAAGAAAAATCGCACTTCGGAGCTCTAGAACAAGAAATAGAGTCAGTTTTCGATGCGCGATTAGCGCTTCGCGCTAATCGCGCATCGCTACGGGAAATAGGGCATTTCGAGGAATCTTTGTGGAACATTTTGATTTCTTAGCCCCTTGTGCGCCGAAAAGCCCGAAAATCGCTCGATCGTGCCAAAATGATTCGGTTTAAAGACAGCAGCAGATCAGTGACAGAGTTTAAAGTATATCAGATCAAATCATCAGGCATCAAGCGTGTCAAAGAGTATCAGTCGACAGCAGAAGCCATCAATGTAGTGGCAAAGAGTATCAGTGAAAATCTTTAGCAGTGGCCTGAAGCAGGAGAACATTTAATATCTTCCGGCAGATTCATAGAAAGAGGGTGAAGCTACTTGAAGCTCTCAAATCATAATTAGTGTGCATTCAACTCACACCAGAGCATAACTGCAATTCCCAAAGCACAATCATTCCAGCAGCACCGCATCTAGCCCCCAAGGGCCACATTGTCACCTTTTCTGATTCAGCTACCCCTAGCGCAGCCAAAAAGATTTACTTGCATTTAATTCCAGCAACACTTAGATTTTTGAAGAGTTTTCTAGCATACCTGTTTAAGTCGGTTGTAATGATGTCTTTCCGATATTTTGCTTATAAATACCACCCTGAACAATGTTGTGGGGGGTTGGTTGGTTGGTAGTAGTAGTTGGTCAGTCTTCTTTCCAGCATTTTCTCCAAGCAGAGACTCGCACTGTAACTGTCATAATTTCCATAATTAAAGATTATTGAAAGCATGGGTTGTGAAACTACTTGATGTTTTCTCTTGGCCAAGGAATGATTACGGAATTCATGCGTCTCTGCATGATCCAATAAGTGTTTCTCTCCTCTGTTTACTTTTATGATTTTTACCACCGCTCCGCCTTCTAAATTGCAGAAAAAAAGAATAGCTTAAGATTTGTTTCATTACACCTTACGTTCAATTTCTGCATTTCTCGATGTTTTCTTCAGAAATAGTTATGAGCATGTATACTTAAATGATCTTGTCTACGCTGTTTCTTTCACATATGAGTGCATGTTTAGGAATTCATAATTGCTCCTGGATCCCATTCATCCATTTCTCCTCTTCTTCAGCATGATGAAATGATTCTCCTTTGCCTTTCATCCATGATGTTCATTCCATACTTTCAGCAGACTGTTAATTGTATCCTGTGTGGCTATCCCGCTCTGTATCCCCTTGTGACCAAGAAAACGCTCGCAAGCCTCAATCTGTGACTCCATGCCCAATGGTTCGAAACTTATCACACTTTACCTTGCCTCTTTGTTTGAGAATCCTACCTTCCATCCAATCACAAACAATACTCCCTTGAAGCCAGAAAGCTAGGCTAAAATCATCAACGAAGGTTGAATCATAAGGAGAGAGCCCTCTCCGATTGCAGGTGGGCTAGAACCTGAAATCCAAAGATTGGTTTGTGGTTACCTCGGTCGTATCCATATTAGGAGCCTAGGGAAAACTTGAGTGTTAACATAATGGCGACTCCGCTGGGGACCTCCTTAGATAAATTCATTAAACCAGTCTGCAGCTCTACAGAGGAAGAAACCGGCTTGTAAAAGCCTCGGTCGACCTGTATCTGTGTATTCCACTGGGGATTCAAGCGCTTTGTTCATTTTTGTAAACCCCACTGGAGAAAGTGCTCCTGTTCTTCAAAGTTTATCACGCTTAGTCCTGGTCTTTGATGGTGGACAGAGATTAGGCACTTCAAAGTCTAAGCATCCACCTGGCGACTCCACTTCAATTTCAATCAAAGGCTCCACTGAGGAACGAACCCATTTTTCAGACAAAGTACTCCATGTTTCCAAGTATTAACAGTGAGAGAGAATGACCGAGCCCTGGGAGGATCTCCCATTTGATGAAGCTTTAGATGAATGCGGAGAAATTTTATCATAGTTTGAGCTTAATGAAGAATTTTTCAGAGCAGTATTGTCAAAAATACCAGGCAGCCAGAATAAACTTTTCCTTGAGTTAGTTGTTGAAAAATATGAGAATGAAATTGAACTCTTGGAAGCTCATATACAATCGTATAATTTCTGCGACCCTAGGGAGTTTTACCAAAATCTTCCTCCCCCAGTCCAGAGGGAACTAGTGTTATCTCCTGAATTACAGTTTGAGTATGATCTGGGTTTCAAGGCAAAGATAGAAGGACTATCTGCTAGGCTCATTACCAAAGATGCAACTACTCCATCTGACCGAGAAGACCCGGAATCATGCTGAAGTCTCCCTTCTCCAACTCAGGAGGAAATACTGTTACCTGCCGACTTGTAGACTCTGTATGATTCTATTTTCAAGGCAAAGACAGAAGGACTAGCTGCTAGGCTCATTACTGAAGATGCAACTACTCCATCTGACCAAGAAGACCCAGAATCATGCCGGAGTCTCCCTTCCCACACTCAGGGGGAAATACTGCTACCTGTTGACTTACAAACTCTGCCTGATTCTATTGTCAAGACAGAGACAGAAGGGTTAGCTCCCAGGCTTACCACCGAGGACGCAGCCGCTCCATCTGATCAAGAAGACCCAGAAGAAGTTCTCTCACATGATGTCTTTAATGATCCTATTGCAGAATACATGGAACTTCTGCTTGAGCCAAGTTCTTTAACATGCTTTCTCAGTGAAGACCAAATTCATCAACAGCAACCATTATATGCCACAATTTTGACTATGAGGGCATATACCCGAATGATGCTTGTACGCTCAGAGACCATCAGTCAGCAAGTTCATCTTATCTCTCAGTTTCTTAAGTGGTTGCACTGGTTGTTTGATCTCACCTAATGGCAAAGTAAGTGTTGGTTAGGGTAGCTAGGTAGGTAGGAGAAATAAGGCAGCCGAAGAAAACGTTTTGCAAAAGACAGCAACAACTAAAGACCAAGGCATTCTGACTTGCTATTCTTGACTTCTCGCAAGGAGAAGCCATCCCCAAGTGGAGCCACTGTTAGCTTCCTGCTGCAGCAGGGTATTCATATTTCATGATTGACATTTTACAGGCCAAATATGTCGTACTTTGCTTGCTACAATGCTCTATCTTTGCTTAAATAGTCTCCAAACGAAGAAGGCTACTTCAAGTTCATTCATTTGCCTTCCAAATTTTGTAAAGTTATCCCGGTATTGCCAATTTTTCAGTTAAAGGCAGGTCCAAACAGCCTAATCTTGGTCTCCCTAGGTTTAAATTTCCTGTTTTAGAATGTAGAGAATGCAAATCTGTCCAAACAGTTTAATCTTGGCAGATTCTTAGATAGGAAGAGAAGCAGAGGAGCCCAACAGCTTAATCTGGGCCCTCGGAAGAAATAAGGGTAGTATGTAGATAGGAAAGTATCAAAAGAAAAAATGAATGATGGTTTTGCAAGTCTAAGTGCACCCAAATCAAAAGTAGAAAAATGCTAGGTAAGTAGGCTGGGTAGGCAGTTCTGAGGTTGCTGAATCCTAATCGCTGATCAGTTCCAGACTTTCAGGTGTCATCTCATTCAGGACACTATCAGCAAGAAATTCTGTGTGAGAAACTCAAAAGAGGCATAACTAATTCCCCTTCTCTGCTTTCCCCAATCATTAACTAACTTCCCCAAAAGAGGTCAAGATCTGCTTGACACCTCTCAATTTTCATCATTTTCATAACACTAGCTTGAGTGAAGATCTGCTTCACTCAAAGTTTTTCCATACTTTCCCGAAAGAATGGTCCTACCCCCTTGTAGCAGCCTAAGCTCTCCTGAACTTAGCGCTTTCTTACCACCTCCATATTAACCACTAACATTATTATTTAGCTCCCTATTTCTTCCCGTCCCCCCTACTAATATTAAGTAATTTTCCCCTACGTAATATCCCTCCCCCTGGTTGAAAAATAGCCATAAGTACCCCCGGGAATTTCTCAGTTTACTTGAAACGAAGCAAGAACCCTTAACCTCCAAATCATCTCCCAGATACAATGGACTCCTTCCAGAGTATAAAATCCCTCTCAGGCAATCGGACCCCTTCCGAAACCTCAAAATGCCCTTAGCACCCACCTACTTGCTTTTTCTTCCCAATACTTACACTTACATTCCGCAGAACCTTAAATCTAGATCGCATCGCAAGATCGCACTTTCCCCTCCATGCAAGATATGACCCATCCGGCACCACCCGACGCGATATCGCGATATCGGCGGTCGACGGTCGCAAGCACCAAATGCCCAACATAAGCACCCTCCATTCCCCGCTGATGCGACATTGCGATCGCATCGGAGCTAATCCATCACCTTACCTCCTACATCAGCACCTCACCATGTGATTCTGTACCAGGGACCCACCACAGTTGACGTCATTCACTGTACAGCCGACGTCATGCTGAAGTCAGCAGCCAGAAAGCCGAAACTTCGCGCAGGAAGAAAAATTGCACTTCGGAGCTCTACAACAAGAAATAGAGGCAGTTTTCGATGCGCGATTAGCACTTCGCGCATCACTACGGGAAATAGGCCGTTTCGAGGAATATTCGGGGAATCTTTTGATTTCTTAGCCCCTTGTGCGCCGAAAAGCCCGAAAATCGCCTGATCGTGCCAGAATGATCAGATTTAAAGACAGCAGCAGATCAATGATAGAGTTTAAAGTGTATCAGATCAAATCATCAAGCATCAAGCGTGTCAAAGAGTATCAGTCGACGGCGGAAGCCATCAATGTAGCAGCAAAGAGTATCAGTGAAAATCTTTAGCAGCGGCCTGAAGCAGGAGAACATTTAATATCTTCCGGCAGATTCATAGAAAGAGGGCGAAGCTACTTGAAGCTCTCAAATCATAATTATTGCGCATTCAACTCACACCAGAGAAGAACTGCAATTCCCAAAGAACAACCATTCCAGCAGCACCGCATCTAGCCCCCAAGGGCCACATTGTCACCTTTTCTGATTCAGCTGCCCCTAGCGCAGCTAAAAAGATTTACTTGCATTTAATTCCAGCAACACTTAGATTTTTAAAGAGTTTTCTAGCATACCTGTTTAGGTCGGTTGTAATGATGTCTTTCCGATATTTTTCTTATAAATACCACCCTGAACAATGTTGTGAGGTGTTGGTTGGTTGGTAGTAGTAGTTGGTCAGTCTTCTTTCCAGCATTTTCTCCAAGCAGAGACTCGCACTGTAACTGTCATAATTTCCATAATCAAAGATTGCTGAAAGTATGGGTTGCGAAACTACTTGATGTTTTCTCTTGGCCAAGGAATGATTACGAAATTCCTGCGTCTCTACATGATCCAATAAGTGTTTCTCTCCTCTGTTTACTTTTATGATTTTTACCACCGCTCCGCCTTCTAAATTGCAGAAAAAAAGAATAGCTTAAGATTTGTTTCATTACACCTTAAGTTCAATTTCTGCATTTCTCGATGTTTTCTTCAGAAATAGTTATGAACATGTATACTTAAATGATCTTGTTTACGCGGTTTCTTTCACATATGAGTGCATGTTTAGGAATTCTTAATTTCTCCTGGATCCCATTCACCCATTTCTCCTCTTCCTCAGCATGATGAAATGATTCTCCTTTGCCTTTCATCCCTGATGTGCATTCCATACTTTCAGCAGACTGTTAATTGTATCCTGTGTGGCTATCCTGCTCCGTATCCCCTTGTGACCAAGAAAACGCTCGCAAGCCTCAATCTGTGACTCCATGCCCAATGGTTCGAAACTTATCACACTTTACCTTGCCTCTTTGTTCGAGAATCCTACCTTCCATCCAATCACAAACAATACTCCCTTGAAGCCAAAAAGCTAGCCTAAAATCATCAACAAAGGTTGAATCATAAGGAGAGAGCCCTCTCCGTTTGCAGGTGGGCTAGAACCTGCAATCCAAAGATTGGTTTGTGGTTACCTCGACCGTATGCCTATTAGGAGCCTAGGGACAACCTGAGTGTCAACACACTATAATATAAAGGAAGATATTTTTGGATTCTTAATATGGTTTAAATTTAAAACAAAATTCTATGAGACTTACATTGTGCTCTCCATGGGAAGGGGATAATAGGAAAATCAATGCAAGTAGAGGCTTCATAAATAGATATGGTGTTAGAAAGAATCTCTTGAAGAAGCTTGTTGGTCTATAATATATGTGAGGTTCTTAATACAAATCTAGTTTCTTGTTTACAAGTCATTTTAGGGGAATTGGGTGGAATTATATTCTTAAATGAATTTGGAATGCTTCTAATGAGATTGGTAATCTCATGAATATGCAATAAATTGATATAATATTAGAATTAAAGTACAATACATGCCATGCACAGAATATATCTATGAGGTATAATTGAATCAATGCTGAAAAATTCTGCATGGCAAAGAACCAGGAGAGGTTGGAATGCAAGAGTTGAACTCAGAATTTGCAACAACTTGGTAGGGAAAATGATTAAAAAATGAGGGTTTTTCATCACTTTTTTGGTGTTTAATTTGATGTGGATGATTTTACCATCTTCCCACAATTTCAATTTGTCATGTAGTGAACAACCTGCAAGTCACTTGCAGGTCAAGGTGTCACCCACGAGTACTTGCAAGTTTGATGTTCCTGAGTTTGGCTTGCCATCAAGGAGTCAGACTTGGCTTTAGCAATAGGGCCAAGATGAATTTTGATCTCCAAAAATACTCTGAAAACTTGACATTTTCTCCCAACTATGAATGGAATTGTTCTAGGTTTTTGCTATTTTTTACCGAGACCAATTATAAAGTTAAATGTTTTGTAATATTTTAATGAAAGAAAAGAAAATTGATCGTAGATTTCTATACACAAAGGTGGTATATGTAGATCATGCCCTTTATTTCCAAATTTTCTTGAATTACATCAAAGGTCAACTTTTGACTTGTGGTCAAACAAAAGGGAGGTGCCAAATTATTTATAGTGCTATAATAGGGAATTATACTTCTAAGATATTAAATTATATTTTATCAGAAGTCCATAGTTGAGTTGTTTGAAACTTATTTTGATTTCCAATGGCATATAATTATTCTTGTTCAAGGGTTCAAGGTCTCTATATTTCGTGTTGTAATAGTAGTTTCAGATCCACTAGTTTATAATTTTTTTACTTTTAATTTCAGTTATGTTGTCTAGTTCTACTATTAAGGATGAAATGAAAACTTGTTATATTTTTCTAGTTTTTCAGTATTGTTATATTCTAAGATATCTTCACATATTTTGACATTTTTCTAGTTGTATCATTGGGATCCTTATTTTATTGGTTTGATTTGAAGACACTAATCCTAGTTGTTAATTTTTCTAAAGTTGTCGACATTCAGACAAATAGGTTCAATATCAATGGTAGATGTTTCCTTCCCAGACAATTTGTAGGCATTCATTGGCATCAAAGCATTTGAAATATTTGATCCACATCAATTACCTCCAGAAATTTCATGAAAGTAAAGATACTTAATCTATTACAAAATAGATTAAGAACTGTATCGATATATTATGCTACCATCTTCGCTTGTCTTATATCCACTTTATACCCATAAAACAAATTTTCCATCACTAGAAAAGCTTCATGCTGATGAATAGGCAAGCTAGGTGATTCACCATGATATCCCTACTCCATTTCAGAGCCACTAATTAGATTTTGTAAAAGTTAATTTTCTTATCTTCTTTAATTAGTGAATCTAAATCTTGATTATATGGCTTACTTATTTAGTGCTTTCTAATGGGGTTTTTTCATTTTTCCTTTAAGTTTTAAAAGCTCATTTGATTCTGATTTGATATTTGTGGTGGATGTTTTCTTGTTTTCCAAGTAGTGGCCATACGGATTAAGATTACCATACATCCATTGTTGGATTATGATTTTATATTCTTGACTACATTTGTTGCTTTTATATAGCTACTTCCTAAATTACTCTTTAGCCTGCTACATCTAGAGAAAATACTGCCTTATTTTCTGTACTTATTATTCCTACACAAGTCAAGGGTTGCATAAATAACTCAAAACTTAAAAGTAAACTAGGTTTCATTAGGTTTCTTATAGAAAAGGAGGAGATGTTACAGAGGCTAATGCTCGAGAACACTAGATGTAGGTCATGAGAAGAAAAACCAAGAATGTTAGGTCCCTATACTACTAGTGTAACCCCTTATTATTATTAGTAAAACACCCTTATTATGTTGTTGTGCCCATGTAGTCCCCATATTATTATTATTGTGCCCCATAGAAGCCCACTATTGTTATTATTGTGCCCTTACATTATTATTGTCATGTCAGCTCTGATTATATTATGACCCCTTAGACTCCTATATATAGAAAGGAAGACTTGTCATTTGTATCATCTAAGAATTTTTCATTTGTGTAATGTAAAGGAGGTTTCCCTCTCAAAGAGGCTAATTTCTAAGGCATTGATCTATCTTTTCTATCTTTTTGTGAGCTAGTTTCATAACATTTGGTATGAGAGCTTTGGATTATAGGGTTTCGCTGCTCCAAATAGGACATCGTGGAATTTTCGCTATAATGTTTTTTCTGTGACGTTTCAGAAGCTAAAAACAAAACCCATTTGAGACTAAATCGTGCTGAACCTCAGGTCTGAATTTCATATTTTATCTCATTATATTTTCGAAGATATGATATGAGGAAGTTAGGGTTTTTGAAAGCTCCAGAATTTCATCTAAAATAGGTCATCGTGGAATTTTCACTATAACTCTTTCACTACAAAGTTTCAGAAGCTAAAAAAAAACCAATTTGAGAATAAATCGATCTAAACCTAGGCTCTGAATTTCAGACCTTGTATCACTATATTTTTGGAGATATAATATGAGGAAGTTAGGGTTTTTGCAGAGCCCCGGATTACATTCCAAATAGGTCACCTTGGGAAAATCATCATAACTTTCACTTTGAGCATCAGATTGAATTTTTGTAAGCAGTTATAGAAAGAGGATGGATTTTAGTTTTTTTGGGTATCATTTTTAGAACCTAAGGTTGAAACACTAACCCACAACATGTCGTACAAGTTTGATCAAATGAACCAGTCTATACTCAGGTCATCATCGAAGATTTGGCATAACTCTTCATTGGACAATCCAATCTTGATCAAACTTGTGGGGTTAGAAATATTACTCAGAGGGTTACCATAGGAAGAAATTTCAGACCTAGGAGATCGAAACTTATAGAGATACATTAGATTCAATATCGAGCTCCTACAAAGTGAAAAAGAGTGTGTATTTTTTTTTTTTTTTTTGCATAAACTTGGTTTGAAAAATTAGTTTGAAGGAATTCAAAGGGAATAGTGAAGCATTATTATCGGTAATTGATGCCCCGAAGAAAGAAAATGGAAACACCTAGTAAGCAACGTAGAATCTCTTGCATGACTCATGAAGAAGAGGAAGAAATGCAACATGATATATCAAAATTACGAGACCAAGTGCAACAATTTCACTCGCACAAAAAGAAACAGAAAATAATATTGATGGTTTAAAGAAAGACATAGAAGCTAAGATGGATGGTTTAAAGAAAGGCATGGAAGCTAAGATAGATGGTTTAAAGAAAGGCGTAGAAGCTAATATGAATAATGTGGAATCTAAGATGGATGACATGGAAGCTAAGATGGACGGTGTGAAAGCTAAGATGGATGGTGTGGAAGCTAAGATGGATGATTTAAATAAAGGCATGGAAGATTTGAAGACATATTAGAAGACATATTTGACAAAGTTTCTACAAGAAATGCTTACTAATGATGAAAGGGTAGTAAAGGAAACTCATGATGGGAACAAAATAAACGTTAATCATGATTTCATTGACTCTAACGTTGGATCGAAGAACCGCAACGTTCCAATGATTGATATGAGGAAGTTTGATGACAAGGATCCTAGAACATGGATGCTACAAATGGAGAAATTTTTCAATCTCCATAATGTGAAAAACACAGAAAAGGTACGCTTTGCAACTTTATATTTGGAACCAAATAAATTTGTATGGTATCGATGGGTTGGCTCTTGTAAACAAATTGTCACTTGGGCTATTTTTACAGATGAAATGATAGCACATTATGAGGATACAAAAAGCCACACTTTTTTTAGCCAATTGATAAATCTCAAACAAAAGGGTCTAATGATGGAGCACATTGAGGATTTCCAAAAATTGAATATAAGGGTAAAAGATATTCTAGAGGAGAATAGGATTGATGTGTTCATAGGGACTTTAAAAAGATAACATCCAACATGAGGTTCGCTTTTTGGAACCAGATTCATTGGAGAAGGCATTCAGGTTGGCAAGAAAAATGGAAAGCAAAATTATGGCAACAACGAAGCTTGCCACTCACAATCATAAAGATGGAATTGTTACTGCCCTAGCCATACACAACCTACAAGGTTGACACCACAAAAATTGGAAGAAAAAAGAGAAAAATGACTTTGTTAGAAATGTGATAAAAAATACATTAAAGGTCATAAGTGTGTTGAGAATAAATTATTTTACATTGATTGTGAAGAGGAGAAGGAAAAGGATCAAGAAATGTCAAAAGAAGAGGATATACAACAAGAACCAACCCGAGAGAAGAAGAAATGAATCCGACCATATATTGTAAAGCATTTGCAAGAATTACCACTCCTCAAACTCTCAAGATAGAAGGACATATCAAGAAGAAAGATCACATCGAGCATCAAGAAATGAATCCAACCATATCTTATAATGCATGGGAAGAAATTACAATTCCTCAAACTCTCAAGATAGAAGGAAATATCAAGAAGAAAAATGTTCAAGAAGTGAAAGATCACATCGAGCATCAAAAAATGAATCCAACCATATCTTGTAATGCATTGGAAGAAATCACCACTCCTAAAACTCTCAAGATAGAAGAACATATCAAGAAGAAAAATATTCAAGCAGTGAAATATCACATCAAGCATCAATAACAAGTTCTCCAACTTTTAAAGGATAATGCCACTTTGGTGCATAATTGAATGAAACAACAGACAGATCAACATCACATTGAAAGAAGTTTTGATGTAGGCAATTGGGTATTTTTACGGCTACATCTCAAGCAAGCTATTTATGAGAAGGAAATGTTGGAAATACTACATGCACTTAAGAAATGGCAACCTTACCTAATGGGACGACACTTCCAGGTAAAAATGGATCATGATAGACTTATATACTTTTTAGAACAAATATTACATTTAGAAGAACAGAAAAAATGGGTCACAAATATGTTGGGTTATGACTTTGAAATCATCTACCAAAAAGGGAAGAAAAATGTTGTTGCATATGCAATCTTAAGAAAGGATGAGAATATGGAAGCATTGTTTTGTGCTATCTCTATTATCCAACCAGATTGGATACACAAAGCAAGGGATGAATGGAAGAAGGACGAAGAAATGTGGCCATTCATTCAAAAGTTGCAGAATATCTCAATTCAAACAATATTGCCAGAAATTTATGAGGAAGGAAAAACCATATTGGAACCTAGAGCATTCACAGAAACAAGAACCCAATAGCTACGAAATCAATCAATTTCAGAGTATCTCATCAAGTGGAAGAACTTACCCACTGAAGATTCCACATGGGAGGACAAGAAATTTATACAGAAGCATCTAGAACTACTCAATTGTTGAGGACAACACTTTTTGAAGGAGAAGGGCACGTTAGGTCCCTATACTACTAGTGTAACCCCTTATTGTTATTAGTACAACCCCCTTATTATATTTTTGTGCCCATGTAGTCCCCATATTGTTATTATTGTGCCCTTACATTATTATTGTTATGTTGGCTCTGATTATATTATGATCCCTTATACTCCTATATATAGAAAGGAAGTCTTGTCATTTGTATCATCTAAGAATTGTTCATTTGTGTAATGTAAAGGAGGTTTCCCCCTCAAAGAGGCTTATTTCTAAGGCGTTGATCTATTTTTTCTATTTTTTTGTGAGCTGGTTTCATAACGAAGAACCCATTAGGAAAATTCTGATTAGATAATATGATGTCAAAATGGTTACTTTTCTAAGCCTTCCTATTCCGTAGTCACATTTGATGATGTCTGTATTATAGGAATGTGATTTTATTTGGATTACTATGTTTGCTACTTTAATATAGCCACTTTTTAAATTTATTTGTTGCTTGTCTACAACACCTAGAACAACACCTTCTCTGTGTCATGTACTTTCCACTGTTGCACAGGTCTAGGGTTGTGTGAATAACTCTATGTGAAAAAGGGCTTCATTAAGCTTCTTATTGAAAGTAGTAGATATTGTGGAGGCCAATGTTGGAGAATAGAGGATATAGATTGAGAGGAGAAAAGACCATGAAACTTGTATGAGGAATTTGATTAGGGATCATGATGTCATGAACCATATTTCATAGGTTCGTTGGGTGATTACAATGTTTCTGATTCTACCTTTTGTATGCCAAACTTTGTTTCCCTGCCACTAGCCCACCAACAAGCGCACATGCATACATATTATTAGTGAATTATTGGTATGATTTTTTTCTTTCTTTCAGAGAATGGGTTTATTGTTCTACTCAGTATTGATCCAAGAAAAGCATTGTATATATTCTAAACACTTTTGGGATCTAAGGTTCATGAAAAGAAAAAATACACAATGTCTTAGAATGGGAGAGGATACAAGGCAAGATCCTACTAAGGTGATCTCACTTAGTGTCAGTTGTTCTTTGTTATTGCTTTTTATACATGGAGAAATATTGTCATCATTCTGGATTTTTATACAATCATCTTGGATTTTATGAATTTATAACCATTGATTAGCAAGTCGTTAACTGAAAGCATGAAATTGAGTTTTCTTGGACATTATCTCAAGAGGAGGTTTATCTTAACGATTGTATATAGTTGATAAGTTTTTCTCTATGTATCTTGTCAACAACAATGATAGATGACTATGTTATATATTAGATTCTACACATGCCCAGTATGAAATGCACAACATGCCAGGTTGATGTGCCGTATATGCAAGTGATTTGGTGGTTTCTACCATCAAGTGCAAATTTCAAGTCTCATTTTATATGGGTAAGGAATCTTATAATGGACATATCATTCACACTGGGTGGATAGCAGTTTCCTACTAAGTACATTTTCATTATTTATCATGTTTAAAACTAGAATTGAGTTTATGTCAAGGAGGGGTATACGCTAACTCGCAAACTATTGGAAACAACTCTAATATTCTTGGTCTACATCCCCATACTTTGATTTGAAATCGTGTTTAAAATGGTAGCAGCAGGAGGGTGGGTTTGTGTGTAAGATTTCCATAAGCGAGTCAAGAGATTGGTTTACAAAAATGGTAGGATTTGTTTTTTGTGTAGGACTGTTGGTCTTTAGTTTCTTATGCATGCCATCATTTCACAAGTTTTCTTCACCCCAATCAATCTTCAGTGGCTTCTAAAATGGGTATAGTCTTTTTTCTTAGAAGTTTGGAGTTTGAACCATCTCGGTACTATGGATTAATAGTTGTGGTTGTGTTTTCAATTATGTTTACATTTTGTGTGGTAGTGGAATGTAGTTTGTAGTATGCTTATGTCATAAAATGATTCACTGTAGCTCATCTTTTTTACTTAATTTTATAAATAATTAATTTGTTTTGGTTCTTAGCTGTCTGATCTAAATTATAGGTACTTTTTTCTTCTACCCTTCGCATCTCAAAATTCATATCTGACTATTGGAATTTGTTTGGTAATTGGTCAAGAAACATAATGTTTTACTATGATATATTGTTGGCGTTATAAAATTATGCTTGCAATGTTTTTTGCACCATTAAAATTAGGATTCAAATATTTGAGACTTGTTAATGTTATAAATTGTTCACAAGTAGATCCAAAACTTACAAGCAAGATGAAAATACGATTCAAGTCGGCCTCAATGTCTGATTTTGCTTTCAATAGTAACTGGCCATAATACAAATAGGAAATCGGTATGATAATGGGATTATTCCACAAAGCTCAAATTTAATTTCCTTTCCTAATTTGTTGCCTACCTTTTACCTTGCATGTGTGGATTTGCATGGACGTTGGGATTATTTTGTTACACTGATGCTTTTATGACAAGTTATAAAGTTTTAACTTTTTTGAATTAATAATGGCCCATGTTAGATGTGGCCAAAAATAAGCTTGATGAACAATTCACGCTGGTGAGTACCTCCACAGTAGCAGTTTTGAACCAAAATACATTCAATGTAATTTGAACCTCATTACTAAATTATTGATTGAGCTATCCATAATTTGTCTTAAAATTAATTGATAGTCTGAGAGAGGCTATTTCTTAAAGAAATTCCGTTGGAAATGAAAGTTTTAGACCTTGAATAGATTTATTTGGTAAGGTGCCATGCTTAATACGGCTTGCAACGTTTTGGCCCACTTACTGCTAGCTGTTGTCTGGAAGTGGGATTCTTTCATAAAATAAAGCATTCTTTCTATTCTCCCAAATTGTGTAAAGTAGTAGTCTTGTGTGACAATTCTTTTCGGCTTCTGGCTTAATTGAGCCTCCCCAACTTCTCTTTCAAATTATAATAGATTTGGGAACATAAAAAATCTCTAAAATATAGATTTTCTTGGAATTTTTCATTTTCAGGTCTTCTATATTAGAATCTTCAAATCCTCTGCCCCATAGCATTTGGGTCCAACTGCATCCCAAAAATACTATATCAACTACATGGAGTGATCCTTAAGAAATGCTTAGTAAAGCCTCAAACCTTTTCAAAGTAGAAATATTTCTCATGAATTCTTTCTCGAATGTGAAACTGCCTCAATAAATAAATAAATAATCTTTGAGGTAGTTACATGTTAGGTCCCTATACTACTAGTGTAACCCCTTACTGTTATTAGTACAACCCCCTTATTATATTGTTGTGCCCATTTAGTCCCCATATTGTTATTATTTTGCCCCATAGAAGCCCACTATTGTTATTATTGTGCTCTTACATTATTATTGTTAAGTCGGCTCTGATTATATTATGACCCCTTAGACTCCTGTATATAGAAAGGAGGTCTTGTCATTTGTATCATCCAATAATTGTTCATTTGTGTAATGTAAAGTAGGTTTCCCCCTCAAAGAGGTTGAATTCTAAGGCGTTTATCTCTCTTTTCTATATTTTTGTGAGTTGGTTTCATAACATTTGGTATCAAAGCTTTGGATTCTAGGGTTTCACTGCTCCAAATAGATCATCATGGAATTTTCACTATAAATTTTTCACTATGAAGTTTCACAAGCTAAAAAAAAAGCCCATTTGAGCTGAAATCGTTCTGAATCTCAGATCCAAATTTAAGATCTTTTCTCGCTATATTGTCAGAGATATGATCTGAGGAAGTTAGGATTTTTGCAAGCTCAAAAATTCAATCTCAAACAGGTCATCATGGAATGTTCACTATAGTTTGTTTTCTATGAAGGTTTAGACTCTAAAATTAAAACCCATTTGATCCACAAACGTGGGGCAGCTCAGCCCCAAATTGCAGATCTTGTTCTGCTATATTTTTGGAGATACATGGTCAGCCCCAGTATTGTAGCAATAATGCTACAACTCCTGGGGCTTCCTGTCTCTTAATTTTATCAACCCGGTAGTTCGTACAAACTTGGAAGCGGCGGTGCTATATGCACAAGTACTAGCTCTTGTCGCAGCTGTCACTTTGTCAGCTGGCACAAGTCCGCTAGGGCTCAAGCCAACTTCTATAGGCTCACAGAAGAAGCTTTATCAATGATGGACGAAAGCTAGCTCAAAGGAGACTAATCTACTTGACAAAAATGACTGAAAGCAAATCAAAGCATGTAACCCTAGGAAACCCTAATTCGACTAGTCTAACCTCTATAATGCAAAGAACGTGAAGGAAACTTCTACCAATGCTGCTATTATCTCTAATAAGTGAAAATGCATGGATCTAAAC